>UESW01004712.1:418201-544060 GCA_900491605.1 Calamus simplicifolius | reverse complement strand
GATCTTGATCTTCCTTCCTTTCCTTTGGACTGCACGGGATCTTGATCTTCCTTTCTTTAGGGATCTCGATTGATCTTTCCTTTCTCTTCCTTTCTTTAGGGATCTCGATTGATCTTCCTCCTCCTCTCGATGGATCGGTCTTCTAATCAACGAGCTATCGCATTCTGATGGTGTATGCCTTCAGGATGAGCTCTTGATCAGGGACTCAATGCCAATGCCTCACTTATAAGGTTTCTCTCTCGATAACCATGTTTAAAACCTTAGGAAGGGTCCCTTTTTTATACTCAATTCCTTCACCGCATGCCCCATCAAGCAAGCGTTCAAGTATTAAAGGGGGGGCTGTTATCACTTTTTAATTGGAGAAACGTTAGTTAATAAAATAAGGACCATTAAAATAAGATGGGTTATTACATCATCAACTCATAAATTCAACAATCTATAATTTGCAAGTGTTCTTTTGCTACCAATATATCTGGAATTTAGGGAATATACCAACTAGAAATCTTTTGATTTGATAAGTGTTACGAAACAGGGGCTGAAACTGTTTCAGCCCCTGTTCCCCTATTTTTCCTGCGGCTGGGACGGTGCCGCCCATGAGGTACACAGCGTGCTCCTCCTTCCAAGACCCCGATCGGAGGTGACGTCCACCCATAAACCTTAAATGGGTTGTCTCCCGTAAAGGGTCTATAAGAAGGGGAGACGGGCTCCCTGTTATGCATAGAGACAGAGAAGAATACCAGCTTCTTCTCTACCACCCATTGTCTTCTCCCTCTCCGGCACCGCGGCCCAAGGGTGTGGGCATCTCCGGGGACTCTAGTAGCCCCTCCGACGACCGACGATTCTCGCCGAAAGCACCCGCTGTGCCATCGTGAATCAGATGAGTCCGCCTCCCATGTTTCGTGGCTACAGACTAATACCAACAGTGGTATCAGAGCCTCGCCGGCGTCACCACGTTTCGGGTGTTGGCCAGCGAGGGGGAAGGGGTGGAGGAGCAGGCAGCGGCGGCCGCACACCGCCGCCTACCCCTCTGCTGCGGCCACGGCAGCCACAGTCAAAAAAAATAAATAAATTTGCCGGCGGCCGTTCGGGCCATCCGACCCCGAAACGGCCATCGGCGTCGTCTCTGCCGACGCCGGAGAACCTCCCCCTCTCTTCCCCGGCCGCTAGAGGGCCGAGGAAGCCCTGTCTGTTGCCACGGAGGGTGGCGGCTCCCTGTGCGTCCATGGGACGCGGGGCCGTCGGAACTCCTACGGAGGCCGGAGGTCCTCCCGTCCCCGTCCGGAGCTCCGTCCGAAGCTCCATCACGGCCGCCGAAGGGCCGGGACAGCCCTACCTCGCGGCCGTGTGCGCAACGCGCACGGCTGCGTTCGGGAATTTACAGGTGGCATCACCCGTAAATTTAATAACTAATCAGAGGCAATTCCATCTTTTCGTGCCACGTTTAATTAAAAAAAACCAAGAAAATTTACTGTGACGTAGCAGCTTACGTGGCTGCGGGCCCTGCCTACGTGGCAGTCCACGTGTCGGGCCCAGCTGACGTCAATGCCTGTGTGGCATTTAAATTATTTTTTAGATTTTTTGGGTATTTTAAAATTACAAAAAATCTTGGAAAAATTAAAAAAAATTACAAAAAATGTAGAAAAATCAAAAAAAATTGTAAAAAATCAAAAAATTATAGAATATCATAGAAAATTTATTAAAATTTTCTTGATGTGGCATGGGGGTTTATG
Organism: Calamus simplicifolius; assembly: GCA_900491605.1. Classification (NCBI taxonomy): domain Eukaryota; kingdom Viridiplantae; phylum Streptophyta; class Magnoliopsida; order Arecales; family Arecaceae; genus Calamus; species Calamus simplicifolius. The sequence continues at coordinate 542,330 of UESW01004712.1, read as the reverse complement.
CTCTATGCATGAATATTTTTGTTTTCATTCTATCTGATTTTTTCTATGAAATTTTTTATGGTTGCATAATTATTTATTCTTAGTATAAATATGATTTATGCATATTTTTCTGCATCTTATTATTGTTGACATAATAATTTATGATTAGTGCATAAGAGGCATTTATATAAATTATTATGTACAAGCATGTTTATTTATGCTTGGTGCATAAATAATATATATTGATTTATGTCTTTAGTTGACATGAAATATATGCTAGATGTAGCATACGCGGATTTGTTCCAATGCCGATTTTGTGGACAACATAGATATGTTCTATGAAAAAATATTGGATTCAGTGTTCTATCTTATTAAATGAGCATGATTATGAGCTTAGAAAAATTTTTGATCTCATTTATAAGTAAGATTATTTGAAATCTGAATATTTTTCAAACAAAGATATACACTGATTATGTGCCTAATGTCCATATTTTGCTTGACCAAATGTAGTGATGGCCTCCCAATCTTGTGTAGCTGGCCTCGATAGAGGCAAAAAATTGGAAGGACAAAATTATAATGTATGGCACCGAAAGATCCAATATCTACTCAATGAGCAAGAAGTCTTGGAAACCCTGACTCACAGTATGCACCACCAGAACCTGGTACCTCTGAGCAGAACCATCAGGATCACGAAGTCTATAAAAATGGGTAAAGAAGGATCGTTGTGCACGCTTCACTATGTTAAGCTATATGCACAATGATCTGATTGGAGATTTTGAGGGATTTTCAACTGCCCAGGATATGTGGAACCAGCTCAAGATTCGGTTTGGTCAGACCTCAGCAATAAGGCTGCGGGCCTTGAACCTCAAATTTATGCAACATGTCAAAGATCATAATCATTCAATGTCTGAACATCTCCGCATGATGAGTGGCATAATTAAGGATCTAAGGGAGGTTGGAGTTGATCTCACTGAGGAGCAGAAGGTCCTTGCAGTGATTCGTTCGCTGCCTGACCCTCAGTGAAGTCAGATGAAGCTCTTGATGACTCATAGTGAGCACATCAAGACTTTTGAGGACATATCTCGTCATCTCGAGCTGGAGGCTGAGCGCATAGAGACTTCCCACTCCTCTGCCTATGTGGCTCACTCTGGAGCTTTGCGTTCCAGAGGTAGAAGGAGTAAATCCAGTGACAAGAAAGGTTCACAGAGTTTCAAGGAAAAGAAGGTAGCCAAGCCTAAGAAAGGCCAACCAAAGGGTAAGAAGAATGTGGCAAAGATCAAATTCTACAACTGTGGTATGAAAGGCCACTTCGCTCGTGAATGCATAGAACCAAAGAAGGTATATTCACATTAACCTCTCTCTATGTTTGTTCTTATGCATTAGTTGCTGACACTCTCCCTGATTGGATCGTAGACACGGGAGCAAACAAACACATAGTTCGAGATCGAGCTGGTTTTGTGGATTTTCATCGGATTTTGCAGGCACCCAATATGTTGTTCTTGGGAACAACCTGCATGAGCAAGTGTTGGGTGTAGGAGCATATTGTATTAGGTTGCGAGGAGGACATGTATTGCTCTTACATGATGTTTTGTACGTCTCAACTATCCGGTGTAATCTGTGCTCTGTACTTGCCCTGTTAGCTCTTGGCTATACCCTTTATTTTTCTGGTGATCGTATGTCTATGTATCTGAATGGTGTGTTATCCTTTTGTGGCTATTTATCATATGGGTTTTCAGACTTGATGTGCAAATATCTGAATCTTACTCTTCATATGCTTGTGCTTCTTTTCCTGCATGTGATAATTCTTCACTATGGCATGCCAGACTTGGTCATGTGGGCCAAGATAGGATGGCACGGATAGCTAGAGAAGGGCTTTGGGCCCCTCAGCAAAATAAGCCTCCCTATGTGTGAGTCTTGTTTGGTAGGAAAGGCATCAAGAAAGCCTTTTAGTAAGGCTTCTAGGGCCTCTCAGCCATTAGAGCTAGTACACTCAGATATCTGTGACCTATGAGTGTTAGAGTACGCCATGGCGCATCTTATTTCCTCACGTTCATCGATGATTATTCGCAATTTGGGTATGTGTACCTAATCTCCCACCGCTATGAAGTGCTGGATTGTTTCCGCCGCTTCTTAGCTGAGGTGGAAAATCACAAGGAGAAGACTTTGAAGTCTCTCCGGACTGATAGAGGTCGCGAGTATTTATCTGATCAATTTCAGAGGCTTTGTGAGGAGAAAGGGATACGCAGGCAGCTCACCATTCCTGAGACACCGCAGCAAAATGGAGTTGCAGAGCGTCGAAATAGGACTTTGCTGGATATGGTTAGGTCAATGATGGCGTAGGCAAAATCCCGATTAGTTTCTGGGATGATGCACTTTTGACTGCTACCTACATCCTTAACCGCATACCCAGTAAATCGGTGTCCTCCACACCATATGAGTTATGGTATGGCATGAGACCTTATGTAGATCATATGCACCCGTGGGGTTCAGCAGGATACATTCACAACACCTCCCATAAGTTGGGAAAGCTAGGTCCTAAGGCTAGCAAAAAGGTATTTATTAGGTACCCTCAAAATTCTAAGGGTTACGTGATGTATGGTGAATATCTGATGGAGGACTGACTGAAATAGAGTCCAGAAATGTGGAATTCATAGAGAATGAATTTCCAAGCATTTGTGAGATCAAGAAGGACCTAACCCTGTATGAGTTACAGGAGGACCTTCCTACTATCTCTAGCGAGAGAGGGGCATTACGGCCTGTTCCAGATATTGCCACAGATAGTGGGGGTGCTGGGCCCAGTGGGAGTGCCGCACCAGACAGTGGGAGCGTACAGGTTGAGCCCAGTGGGAGCTCATCCATGAGGGTTAATGTACCTTCAGGGAATAGCTCTCAAAGTCTAGATCCATTGTTACAGAGAAGTACACATGGAATAGTTCCATGACGATACTTTGAGGTTGAAGGGAATGTGTTTCTCTATGCCCCATTGGATCCAGATGAGCCAGTCTCTGTTCATGAGGCACTTGATTCATCAGTTCGTAAATAGTGGCTAGCTGCTATGGAAGATGAGATGGAGTCTATGGACAGGAACCATGTGTAGGACTTGGTAGACTTACCGTCTAGGCACAAATCTATAGGAAATAAGTGGGTTCTTAAGATAAAGCGCAAGGATGATGGGTCAATCGACAAGTACAAGGCTTGACTTGTGGCGAAGAGCTATACCCATATGGAGGGTGTGGACTATGAGGAGACATTTTCTCCTATGGTGAGATTTGCCTCCATTCGCCTGATCCTAGCTATAGTGGCTCATTTAGATTTGGAGCTACATCAGATGGATGTCAAGACAACGTTTCTTAATGGAAGCTTGGATGAAGAAATCTACATGGATCAACCTTTGGGTTTTGTGGCTAAAGGAAAGGAGGGCAAAGTGTGCCGCCTTAAAGGATCCATATATGGTCTCAAGCAATTATCCAGACAATGGTACTTCAAATTTCATGAAGCCATTGCATCGATTGGCTTAACCATGATTAAAGAGGACCACTATGTACATTAAAAAATCAGACGATGGGATTTGTTTTTAGCGCTGTATGTGGATGATATCCTAATAGCTGGGAGTTCTATAGGGGTGATCAATGCCACTAAGGAGTAGTTGTCCTCCGTTTTTGAGATAAAGGATATGGGTGAGGCGAATTTTGTGCTAGGAGTGAGATCCTAAGGAATCATGCTAAGAAGTTTCTTGGTCTATCTCAAGAAACTTATATTCAAAAAATCTTGGAACGATTCTGAATGCACTATTCAAAACCCGTTGATACACCAATAGAGAAGGCCTGCACTTTGAGTATTGACCAGTGCCCTAAAACGAATGAGAAGAGAGAGAAGATGAGCAGAATTCCCTATGCGAGTGCTGTGGAAAGTTTGATGTACGCTATGTTGTGTACACGTCCTGATATTAGCTTTGCGATAGGCTTGGTCAGTCGGTACCAAAGCAACCCAGGGCTTGCTCATTGGGAAGCAGTAAAGAGGATTTTTCGCTACCTTCGTGGTACTGCTAATCTCGCCCTATGTTATCAACGAGGGGATTTGAGATTAAAGGGTTTTTGTGACTCTGATTGGGCTGGTGATAGAGATGAGCGTAAATCCACTTCAGGATATGTGTTCATCTTTGGAGGTGGAGCTATCTCTTGGTGCAGTAAGAAACAGAACTGCATAGCCCTGTCCACTATGGAAGCCGAATACATTGCTTGTTCGGCTGCTGTCCAGGAGGCCGTGTGGCTGAGGAGGTTCTTGAGACGACTTGAGATATCAGCCAGTGCTCATGAGACTATTTAGATATGTTCCGATAGCATGGAGCATTGCAATATGCTAAAGATTCCAAGTATCATGGAAGGTCTAAGCATATTGACATTAGATATCACTTCATTCGAGATATGGTCAAGCAAGAGAGGTTACCCTTAGACATATCTCTACTAGCAGGATGTTGGCTGATCCATTGACTAAGCCTATTGCTAGAGATGTCTTTCAGACTCATATGAGGAGTCTGGGTCTGCATTGTATCTGACAGACAAGGATTGTATGGATATTGTAGACTGTGTGTTATTTATGTTAAAATGAAATGCTTGTTTTCATTATTATCATGATGAGTTCATATTGGCAGGCACATATGTGTATAAATGTCACAGGCTTTGATCAGCCCACTCACAGGGGTGATCAACCTGACACTTTTGTAGTGGGAAGGATAAGACTAAAGTAGCCATGATAGATGCTTGAGTAAATGCATAGGTTGCATATGATACTGTATGAGTTATAGACTGCATGAGTTGCAGATTGCATAAGTTACAAAATGGGCTACATGAATTATAATAATAAGTCACCTCAGTTTGGACTGAGATGAGACTCAGAGAGTCGAGTACGGAGTATGTACATGTATGTCCACAGATCCGTGCTAAAGCTTGTTGTAGCCGAACTGGGAGCATTGGTGTGTGCTCGAGTCAGGCAACTTTGTGATGCCTAAACTTGTGTTCGTACGGTGTTTGAGTATGACATAGCCCATTGAGTGGGAGCTCTACCGTAACATGCATTATGTTGCATGTGCTAAAGTCGACCCAGTAGGGTAACGAGATACTCCCTCTCCATTACCGTGTGAGCCCTATAACTTTGTAGTGTCCTTGGACTTGAACCTATATCATGAAGTTGGAGTTCATGATGACTTTCTTAGCCTTATCCTCCAGGGTCATGAAATTAATACGGCCACATGAGATAATCCTAGGAAGTCAACTGGACAAAGATGGATTGGTATGAGCATTCAAGGAAGATTATTGCGACCGCACCTTATCTGTTGTAATCCATAGCCCGGGCAATCATGTGCGTGAGTTGCATATGATTATGGACTTAGTGTTTTTTCAAGTACTACTCAGGTTAAATGCTTGAGGGATTGAGAGTACTTGATTGTGGTGTGTCGGATTTTCTGGGATACGGACAAGATTGGATTGCATCGATTAATGTACTACAATAGTTATTCATTAACTTAGTGCAGCATTTTCACTGTGTGTCACTGTATATAAATTTCGTCAGTCGTACACCCCACTGCACTGCAAGAGGAGAGAGGTCAGATGGCATTAAAGTAAGGTCCTATGTGGATGAGCGGGAGATTGTTACGAAATAGGGGCTGAAACTGTTTCAGCCCCTGTTCCCCTTTTTCCTGCGGCTGGGACGGAGCCGCCCATGAGGAACACGCGTGCTCCTCCTTCCGAGGTTCCGACCGAGGTGACGTCCACCCATGCCCTTAAATGGGTTGTCTCCCGTACAAGGGTCTATAAGAAGGGAGACGAGCTCCCGGTTGCATAGAGACAGAGAAGAATACCAGGTTCTTCTCTCCTCCATTGCCTTCTCCCTCTCCGGCACCGCGGCCCAGGGGTGGGCATCTTCGGGGACTCTAGTAGTCCTCCGACGACCGACGATCCTCACCGGAAGAAACCGCTGCGCCGTCGTGAATCAGGTGAGTCCGCCTCCCCTGTTCCACGGCTATAGACTGATACCAATAATAAGAGAAAAAATATATGATTTCAGAAACAAACTAAGCAAACTGATTGTTCTAACTAGAAATAAATTACTGCTCATGTGTGGTCTCCAACATCCTTGACACGTTTGTTGATGAAACTGATACATGCGATTTCCTATGTGTGTGAAAGGTTGGTTTTTGGGAGGATGATGAGGAAGCTGCCACTCTAGATTTATATCTTGAGGGACACGCTCCATCTATGAAATGATCAGCACTGTAATTTGGCTGACCAAGAAATTATATTTTAGGATCCTTAAGTAACAAAAATTAGCTTGTGAGGATCAATACAACTGCTAATACTATTTCTAAAGTGGAGCATGCATTCAGTGTGAAGCACTGCACATGATATTGCAGCATTCAAGCTAAAAGCTAGATAAAAACTCTTAAGGCAGATGCAAAATTGAGGAACCAGACACCTAGCCTCACGTTAAATTGTGAATGCTATCAGATGCAAGAGATTAAACAATTATTGTGTTACACAGAGACATGGTAGGGTATGAAATAATTTCTCCCATAATGATTTATGATGGTTGAAATTCTCAATTATGCTATGCATACATGCATAAACAAAAACTTAGGTAAGCTATACTACTTCGTTGGTATCCCATTTTTAACACTCGTTACATAGTAGAAATAGCAAAAATCATTTGTTATTATTATTTTCATATAGATAGAACAATATTCTTAAATGCAGATCTCTAGATCAATTCACAAATTAATAGAATATTATTTTTAAAATGATAGAATTAAGAAAGTGCCATTATTTGATCATTATTATATATTATTTTTTTGTAAAATGGCTAGCAAAACTCATGATAATAGCAATTGGTATTCCTAAAAGATCCATCATAGGTTTGAATTAGAACTGAGTATTGTGGTTAATAAGTAAGTTGATAAGCATGTATTGCTGGGGTATGTTAATGTGATTAAAACATTGAAATGAACTCAAATTCGAGAATGTATATAATAAATATTATAAAAATTACAATGAAATATCAAATGATTATTGAAAGATTTTTATGGCACACGAAATTATCCCGTCTTTATGATAATAATTTAGACATGTGCTTTGTTATAATACATTATTCCTCTATATTAGATGTTTAATTTCTTTATTATCAAAATGTAGTATCATTCATTGAAGGAATTATAGACTTAATTTTTCATGAAATAATAATTTCATATTACACATTTAACCTAATTTGGTCATCTTATTACCGTATCAAAAGACAATATTTGAATGCTACTACTGTATAGCACAATAGGCTATTGTATTATGAAAACAATGACAAAATTAGAAGAAGGTCGCTTTTTGCTAAATTATCCCTTCTCTCCATTTGTACTTTTATATTGCATATCCTTGGTGGTAGAGTTTATCATTCTTTCATTCATCATATCATGTTGGTTAGTGTTAACCTATATAGCTAGTAGTAGCATAGCTAATATAGGCTTTATATTAATGGGAATAACCTATATTAATTGGTGTGATTATCTACATTAAAAATTACTTTTATGTAAGAAATATAATCTTTTGTACTTTTGGCAAAAAGTAAAATTTTTCTTAACGTGATAATAAAATATAAGCAACAGAATTATCATAAAATAGCAAAAGCTAAACATCCCACTTAGAATACACATGAAATCCATAATCTATGGATTCTACTTAAATAAAGATGAAATTTAAGATTAAAAAGAATTATATTAGACACTAAATTTTAATAAACTAAGTAACAAGATTAATCCTATAATATATTTTTAATAAAGTGATGCAATAAATTATTATTCATTAAATTTTATTTTTGAATTTCCAAAACAAATCTTTAAAAATCATATTACTTTAGAAGAAATTCTTTTTCGAGGCATCATTAATATGTAATGGATAAATTTTATGAATTTTACTATTAAGTTTATAAAGTTGTCTGCACTTTTTATTAGTCTCCAACACTCTCATTTTCTTGCATAATGATTCTCCACTTAGAGCAACATAGTGTGCATTACTAAAAGCTATATAGTGAAATAGTACTGATAAATTTATCTATAAATCAGTCTCTGAAGTAAGTTCTCTATATCAAGCTCTTCTTCATACTTGTTAGGTATTTTCTCTTGAACTCTTTCATCAACCTATATTTTTTAAATAGTTTTGAATCTTTTGTTGTTACTAATTATATTTTTATATTTTATAAATTGCAGGTCAACCATGAAGATCTTACTCCTACTTTATATAAGTTTTGTTATGAGTATGGTTGCTTTGGAAATATATGCAAAGGATGCAAATCATAAGGAAAATACCTTGAAGCATACTCTAGAAGATATTGGGAATTATCTTCCAAATGATTTAAATTTTGATTTCCAACCAAGCAGAAAAATTGGTAACAAATAGAAAGTTCACGTCAAAAGATCTGTAAAGGAGGCAACAAACATCAAATTTCTGAATGATTGCCATATACTCGAAGATGGGAGCAAGAAGAACTACAAGGCTAATGATGCAATCACTAGCATAAAAAAGGATGACAAAGATCATGTTGAACCAAACATATGTAATTATAGGAATTGTCCCATTAATGTAAATGTCCCTTAGTTTGCTACTACTTGAAAAAAATAATGTCAAACCTAAATAGACATACTCATTAAGTGGAAATGTTATTCTGACTAGATACATTAAAATCAATTTCCACTTATGGTATCTTGTATGCTAGTTATAATACGAACTTCGTATCTTGTATACCATGTCATGGTAAGAACTTTGTTTAATATATCAATAGTTATGATGAAATAAACGCTTTAGTATACTATGTTTGTATGCATTCTAAAATAGAATTTCACTTATTCTATTCAATTTAAATTATTGATAATTTCTTATACTTATAAAATTGAATAATTTAGCAATTGCATGAAAAATAGATTCACAAGAATATATCATACTCATATTTTGGCCGATCTATAACCAATACTTTAATTTATCATTTTATCTCCATTTATGCCAATGGTGATTGTATAGCAAAAATGAGTTTTCCTTTTTAATTTTTATTGTATACATCAATTTTCTTTTACTCTTTCTCATCCTTTCATCCATTTTTATGTTCTTAAAGAAATTAATGAGACTTAAAATAATATAAATTTTATTCTCACTCTTGATATTACAAACTAAGGAAAAGTTTTGGTGCCCTTTCTAATTTAGGATACTAGTTTTAAATCCGATCTCTGCCATTCAACTAAAGAGATGTAATAAGAAAAGTTAGATACTAATCACATTTAGCAATTGCTAATTTCAAGTTTTTTTGTTTCCTTAAACGCAAAAAATCTTTCATCCTCCCATCTACATTCTTCTTATCTTTAATCTCAATTAGAATATGAAATCAAGAGCATTAAGGATAATATCAAAACTTTTATCAAAAATTGTAAAATATAATAACTAAAAAAAAAAGGAAACAAACTATGAAAGAATCATATTAGGGTTGTAACATAAATGAGATGGCTATGGAGATGGATTGAACATTCGAACTCAAGCATGTTTTAGAGTAGATGATATCAAGTTCCTTGTTCACATCTTTTTTTTTGTTGGAAAAGTAATAATTTGCAACTTGCATGGGAAATTTTCCTTTGGACTTTTCTTTACTCTTGGACTGGCCTTTCTCTAACTTCTTCCTCTCCTGTGATCTTCATCTGGTATCTACCATGAGTGCAGTAATTGTAGAAGTTCCACCGACAACCTTTCTTCTCATCTCATCATTCAATATACAACTAACTGCATCATTGAATGTAAGAATACCTGATACCAAGTTGCTGACTGTCATCACAAGATTGTCCCAACTCTCTGGCAAGGAACATAAAAAAGAAGCGCCCTGAATGAATCATCAAAAATAACAGAGACTGACACAATTGATTAATCATCGAGTTGAACTCGTACAGATGCTTCGTCACTGAACTATTCTCAGCCATCTTCAAATTGAAGAGCTTTTTCATGAGAAATATCTTGTTTGAGGTGGAAGGTTTTTCATACAGCTTTGTTAAAGCGGTCATCATATCCACGGTGATCTTTTCCTTTGCAATATTATACGCCACATGAGGTGTCAATGACAATCTGATAGTGGCCAAGGCTTTCCTATCCAGAATCATCCAATCTGAGTCGCTCATTGAATTCGGCTTCTTTCCCTCTAATGGAAGGTAAAGATCCTTCTGATATAGGTAGTCCTCAATTTGCATCCTCCACCATCCAAAATTATGACCATTGAATTTCTCGATTTTGATTTTATCTTTTGCCATCTCTTTGTTGATTTGTCCGACCGTAATAATATGAAGAAAACCAAGCTCTGATACCAATTTGATAGGGAATACAACAAATATTCCTCTAATATGATCGCTATTAGTACGGCCAAGCACGCAGTTGCGATAAAATCAACAAAAAACATAGAATAATAATAGGAACCAAAATCTAAAAGAAAACAGCGAGAGACGAGGATTTTACGTGGTTCACCCAAACTGAGCTATGTCCACGGTGGCACAGGATCTGCAAGGCTTCACTAAGAGTTGAATCAGGTACAAGCCCTCAAAACTCTCTCTCTCAGAAACTCTTGTGATCGCACAATTTTTTTTTTCTCTCTGCAGTACACAGAGGTCCTCACCGAGCCTCCAATTTATTTCACACGTTCGTAACTTCCACACGAGATTTTAGTGGCTGGCGGTTGCAGCTGATATGATGCCTCAAATCCTCCTCCAAAAGCTCCCTACGGTGACTTTGGATAATGGCCAAAACATCCTCAACTAACTCCCCAAAATCTATCCAAATCTTATGTTTATTACTTTTGGATAATGACAAAAACCATCCTCAACTAACTCCCCAAAATCTATCCAAATCTCATGTTTGTTACTTTTGAATAATGACTAATTTGCCAACTCCTTCGTGAACTTTGATTTGGGGCTTCCTCTTGATGAAATTAATCTCCATCCATAACAATCTCGTACTTGGAGATTAATGACATCACTCTTAGATCTACCTTCTTTCTCTGTGCCGCGCTTTCTTGATCTATCTCTTGGAAAGCTTCACCAAGTTGCAACAGAGACTCAACTTGTCTCTGCTCACAACCTTAGTGAACATATCTGCAGGGTTTTTAGCTCCATCAATTTTCTCCAGCTTCAACTGCTCCTCATCCAATGCACTGCGTATGAAATGATACCTAAGCTGAATGTGCTTGGTTCTTGCATTAAATGCTGGATTCCTTGCCAAGTGAACTGTGCTCTGGCTGTCGCTCCATAATGTATTACACTTGTGCTCCTTGCCGAGCTCCTCCATCATCCTCTGTAACCAGATCATCTCTTTACTAGCTTCAGTGATCTCTTTACTAGCTTCAGTGATCGCCACATACTCAGCTTCTGTAGTTGACAATGCCACTATCTTCTGCAACTGAGATACCCAGCTCACTGCTGTATCACCGACAGAAAACATAACCAGTGCTGCTCCTCCCACTGTCTCTGTCACCAAAGTGATCGGCATCTACAAATCCCTGTACTTGAAGACTATCATCTCCATAGCACAAACTGTAAGATCTACTTCACTGCATTCCAGTGCTCCTTGCCTGGATTCTGCATGTACCTGCTGACTGCTCCCACTACTTGTGCGATATCTGGTCTTATGCAAACCATTGCATACATTAGACTTTCCACAGCTGAGGCATATGGAACTCTAATCATCTCATCCCTTGCCTTCTGAGTTGTTGGACACAACTGCTTGCTGAGCTTGAAGTGTGCTGCCAAAGGTGTTGACACTGTCTTTGCATTCTCCATATGGAACCTCTTCAGTACCTTCTCTACATAGTCCTCCTGAGATAGCCATAGCTTCTCATATCTCTATTGATCCTCATGCCAAGAATCTACTTCGCCTCTCCCAAATCTTTCATTGAAAACTTCTTTGCCATCAGTTTCTTGATCTCTTCTATCTTCCTCATACTGGAACCTGCTACAAGCATATCGTCCACATACAAGGATAAAATAATAAACTCATTTGTAATGTACCTTTGAAAGTACACACAATGATCTGACTGGCATCTAGTGAAGCCTTTTTCTAGCATGAAACTGTCAAACTTGAGGTACCATTGCCACGGAGCCTGCTTCAGACCATACAAACTTTTCTTCAATCTGCAGACCATGTCATCCTTTCCTCTGACCTGGAAACCTTCTGGTTGATGCATGTACAACTCCTCTTCCAAATCTCCATGAAGAAATGTTGTCTTCACATCTAACTGCTCTAGATGAAGATCCTCCACTACTACCATGCTCAGAATCACCCTGATGGATGTCATCTTGACTACTGGGGACAAGATCTCCTGGAAGTCAATTCCCTCTTTCTGTGCATAACCCTTGACAACTAACCTTGCCTTGTATCTCTTGGTACCATCGACCTCATTCTTCATCTTGTACACCCATTTGTTGAACAGAGCTTTCTTGCCAGCGGGTAACTTCACAAGATCCCAAGTCTTGTTTTGCTTTAAAGAGTCCATCTCCTCTTTCATAGCCAACTCCCACTTGACTTTAGCTTCATTCTGCATGGCTTCAACAAAACATTCTGGCTCTCCAGAATCTGTGTACAAAACATAATCATTAGCAGAATACCTCTGTGATGGCCTGATAACCCTCGTGGTCCTTCTCAACTGTGGGGACACCGGCTGAGGTACCGATGTATGCATGTAGCTGTCTGTTCTAACCACATCTTCCTCCTTCACATCCTCAGAGTTTCCATCTTCAGTTTGCACTCGGGGAATTTCTCCATCTCTGACAGAATCGAGTTCTATAAACTCCTGTTTCTTTTCTTCCACTGCATCCTTACTGTCTTTGTAAGTATGCTCTTCATCAAATACCACTACAAGGGAAAAAAATATTGTAACGCCCAAATGCGTCACAATTGGTCACTAAACGTCTATTGCGACGCAATAGCGATGCAATCACGGCATCGCTCAGATGTCCATCGCAATATCCATTTGTCGCAATTGCATCGCAATATTGTGACTCTCTGCGACGCAACAATGCGTCGCAATATTGCGACGCATCCAAATGCGTCGCTAAATTTAAAACTAATTTTTAATATTTAAAATTATTATTAAATATTGCGATGCATTCAATTGCGTCGCAATATTTAATAATAATATTTTTGATATAATAGCGATGCAATTTGAGTCACTAATGCGTCGCAAAGAAATTTTTTTTTAAAATATTGCGATGCAAGGTCATTGTATCGCAATATTTATTAAAAATATTTTAGATATAATAGCGATGCAATTTGAGTCGCTATTAAAAAATTTTTAAAATTATTGCGATGCCAGGTCATTGTGTCGCAATATTTAATAATACTATTTTAAAAATATTAGCGATGCAATTTCAGTCGCTAATGCATCGCAAATTAAATTTTTTAAAAAATATAAAATATTAAAAATTAAAACGGTTAATACAATTTCGTTACATTTAAATATTGATAGAAACATTCTTCACTCATTGATCCAAACAATAATCAATTTTAAAAATAATTCAAATATTAAAATTTTGAAGTTTTCATGTACAACATAAAAAAGAAAAAAAATACATCAAGAATCTGAGCGATCATGTGGAGGCTGGAGACCCTGCGATAAGCGGCTAACCATATCCTGCAAATGATGCATCTGATCTCGCACGTCTGCAAGCTCCTGATCCTGGCCTCGCATACGCTGCTCAAACTCGTGCTCGACCTCCTACCGAACCTCCTGTCGAACCTCCTGACGAATGTCCTGCCGAACCTCCTCCGCAATAGATCTCCAAATGTCGTCTAAACGCTCGGCAGGAATATCACCAGAAAATCACAAGCTGGAGGCCTGATGGGGAAAATATGCAGAAGCTCTAGTGCCCAAACCATAGACCCTGCGGTCTCGCGGCTAGGCACCAACAGCCTCCAAAAACACACGCCGACTCTCCTCTGTTGAGAGTTCGACGGGCGTCTCCCCATCAGTGGAGTCGACCTGCGATGCCTGGGAGCGAAGCTCCTCGACTCGTGTCTTTGAATTATAAAATCAATAATAAATGAGTTAATAAATTTCTTGAAATACAATTTTAGGAATTAAACAGATACTACATAAAGCTAATTTCTTATCGCAACCTTCCGTGATCGCGTGTCGACCCAGGAACCGTCCCTCCTGGTGTGTGTCGCCCTGAATAGACGAAACTCACCAGGATCTCCACCTCCTGCTCAGACTATAAAAAAAAAATTGATATTAATACAAATATTTATAAATAACTAAATAGTAATTAAAATATTTATGTTTTCTTACCATACGCCGTCTGTGCTCCTGAATCGAAATGGAGCCCGAAGTATGGCGGGAGAGACCCGTGCCAGGACCGCCCTTCTCAGATCGGCGGTTCGTGCTGGCTGATGCGGACCTCCTGCGCCAGCCATCGGACTCCCAGGCCTGCTGCCACTCGTGCCAAATACCCTCTGGCACGTGCGCAGGACGCTGACCCGATGACCTCCAACGATGAAGCATGTCGGAGTATCGGCGTCGCGTCAGAGCCTCCCATGCTGCCCTAATGGCATCATGGGTGGCAGGATCCCACGTAAACTTTTTCTGCATTAAAATAAACAGTTAGTTTCTGAATTTATTAACTTTAAAGAATTTTATATCACTGATAAATTGTATTTAATAAGTTTACCTGAAACTCAGAAAAATAAAACTCCCTCGTGGCTGGCGATACGTGGCGCCAATCGTAGCCACTGGGATCTGCACGCCTCTGAAAAACGGCGCTGATGTGGCTGGAGACATGATGCTGCTCAATGAATCTGTTAAAAAAATGCAAGTTTATAAGTAATGACTTAAAAACATAAACAATATTTTTAATTAGTATATACTTACATCCCCTGAGCATCAAGTCAAAGTACGGTGCGGCCGATGGTGGAAGAACTCTCGGAGGTCTGTGCCGATCGGCTGGATGGTAATATGCTGGTGCAGAGATCGAAGGCTGCGCCTCTGCTGGAGATCCAAACTCTCCATCTCCGACGCTCATGTGATCTGATGCAGACTACGTCTCTGCTCACCCAAACTGTCGTCGGTAGATCTACCTCTGCCCCTCATACTGAAAATACTAAAGATTCACACAATTAAATTACGATTAATGATTGACTATGTAAGAATTTAACACTTATAAAAAAAGTTAAATTTTAAAAAACCTTTATGTTTAATCGGTGTCATTTGTTTCGTGAAATGTTGGTTCAACATCCGATGCCGTATCGGATTGCGAATCAGTTTCATTATCATCGGAAGGAAACCGAACATTTGCATCCGCAATTTCTTGGACATCACCACTTGGATCTCTAAGTGATGTTTCAGGAGCCCTTGTGTCGTCCTCAATTGCATGCATTTCCATCTCATCCTCTTGAAATGCAGGGCACTCGGCTGATTGACTTGATGAACTCTCCTCTAATACGATTGTTGAACGTGGGACGATTTTAGAAACGGCCCACCAATCTCGCTTGTCGTTGCGCAAACTTGGATATCCGCAGTAAAAGACTTGCTGAGCTTGGGATGCAAGGATGAATGGGTCATATTTCTGTAATCTTCGTCGATGGTTCACTTCAACCAAATTATAGTCGTTATGAACCCTTTTGCCCACAGGAACTATCGGATCGAACCAATCACAACGAAACAATACGGTTCGTTTCATAGGCCAACCGGGATATTCAACTTCAACCACCTCTACTAACTTTCCATAATAATCCTGCATATTTGCTCCAACACTTTCTCCTTTTACACACACGCCCCAGTTCTGCGTGCCTCTTGAAGCTGCTAATCGTTCAATCTGAAATTTGTACCCATTTACAAAATAGCCAGTAGAGGTTGTTACGGTCTTCAATGGCCATTGCGATAGACATTTAATGAAAATATTGTCGGTTGTCGACCATGGACCGTTGACCTATAAATTAATAAGCTATTGACATCCAATTCAAAAAATAATAGCCATTATCGAAATTGATTGAGTGATACTACTCACAAATTCATAAAACCAGTAAGCAAACTCCGTTTCTAATTTCTGCCCAATTGCAACTTGACTGATGTCGGGATTCATCTGTCGTTGTCTATCACAAAACATCCTTATGGGATGAAAAGGATGAAAACTACTGTTAGAAATTAAATATATGGTATATTATTATATAAATTTAAATTTTCAATTTAGCATTGAAGTATACACTTACTCAATATATGGATCGACTTCTCGACAGTTCATTAGGATGTAATAATGTGCTGCATTATACTCCATATCGCTAAGATTTCTTGACTTCTGCCCACCAAATGAACGGCCGATAGCTTTAAAAATTGATATTCTACCGTCATTAGCTTCTGCTTCGTCCACACATACGTCATCGTTACGACCATGATTTCGGCTCCTCGTGTGGACGTGACCCTCAAAGTAATGCGAGGCAAAAGCTGAAACTTCTTCGACCAAGTGTGCATTGCATATAGAACCTTCAACCCTTGCCTTATTACGCACATTATTTTTTAACTTCTTAAGATACCTATATGTAAAGTTGCAACAAAAAATTAACGAATTTTTCAAGCAATGAAATAATATTTGAAATGTCAACATATCTTAATGATGTATATATTTACCTCTCGAAAGGATACATCCAGCGATACTGCACGGGACCAGCTATGCTCGCTTCGTATGGCAAGTGAACCGGTAAATGCTCCATTGAGTCAAAAAAACTGGGAGGAAATATTCGCTCAAGCTTGCATAAAATAATTGGAATTTCCTCCTCAAGCCTTGCCATGGATGCAGAAGTAATGACTGCGGCAGATAACTCCTTGAAGAATAAGCTGAGCTCCGTAATTGCCTTCCAGACATGTTGCGGAAGCAACTCACGAAAAGCTATAGGTAATAATCGTTGCATGAAAACATGGCAGTCGTGGCTCTTCATGCCGAACAACTTGAGCTTATGCATGTCCACACACCTACCGATATTTGAGGCATAACCATCTGGAAATTTTAACCCTCTTAGCCAGTTACATAAAACTTCTCGTGAATTTCTGTCAAGAGTGTAACATGCTTTAGGATAGGTCCCATCGGCACTCCTTCTCAAATCACCTCTTCTGCAGTACTGATTAAGTTCTTCTCTTGACTTTGCAGTATCTTTGTTTTTCCCGGGATGTTTAGCACCGTGTTAAATATGTTATCAAAGAAATTTTTCTCGATATGCATAACATCCAAGTTGTGCCGGATGAGATTTGTGCTCCAATAAGGCAAATCCCAAAATATACTTCGCTTCTTCCAGTTATGTTCTTTACATATACGGCTATTTATTCTATCTGCATCGGTTCCCATGCATACATCAACCCCAAATGCTCTATAGAATCAAATAGATCCGTGCCGGACCTAACCGGTTCGGCAAATTTTGTGACTGCTTTGTTCTTCCGGAAGGCGATCAAGTTACGCCTGTAAGGATGATTTGGGGGCAAGAACTTCCTATGGTTATCAAACCATGACTGCTTACCACTCTTCTGCAATGTAAATGCATCCGAATCATACATGCAATGAGGGCATGCCAGACGTCCAGCAGTGCTCCAACCAGACAACATTGCATATGCCGGAAAATCACTTATTGTCCACATCAAAGCAGCTCTCATTAAGAAATTTTGTTTCATAGAAATGTCGTAGGCTACCACTCCTGTTTCCCACAACATTTTCAATTCGGCCACCAACGGTTGCAGAAAGACATCAATCTTTTCCTTTGGATTTGATGGTCCTGGAACCAAAACGGTTAAAAACATTGCAGATCTTTCATGCACTTCCACGGAGGAAGGTTATATACAGTCAGTATCACAGGCCAACATGAATACTGTTGCCCCGCTTGACCAAATGGTTGGAAGCCATCGGTACAAAGACCTAATCTCACATTCCTTATATCTTCAGCGAAATCAGGATGATTTTCATTGAAATGCTTCCAAGCCTTTGAATCTGATGGATGCCGCATTTCATCCTCTTTAGATTCATGTTCGGCATGCCATCTCATATCAGCAGCTGTTGCCTCAGATCTGTATAATCTCTGCAGGCGTGGGGTAAGAGGAAAGTAATGCATCCTCTTGTAAGGCACACTTTTCCTCCTACTTGTACCGCTCCTCCTTCGGTGTTTTTGAACCTCGATTGCCCACAAATCTTACACCATCTCAGCTCTGAGTCTTCACCCCAAAATATCATACAATTGTTCAAGCAACAATCGATCTTATTAACTGGGAGCCCAAGCCCACGCAACAACTTCTTTGTTGCGTAAAAACTGTCTGCGGCAACATTATCATTTGGCAGAATTTCTTTGATTAACTCAGCTACAGAATTGAACGCCTTTTCTGATAATCGATGTTCTGCCTTAATATTCAACATTCGAGCAGCTGTAGAGAACTGGGAATGACCCTCACACCCAGGATACAATTCTTGATTTGCAGCACGCAACATATCGTAAAATTGTTGTGCTTCTGGATTTGGTTCTTCCATAAATGTATTCTGATTGAAGTCATTACCCGATGCATTCATCACCATTTGTTCATATGTGTTTAAATTCACAAATGGTTCATCTACGGGAATTGACTCTTGTTGGCCTATAACAGCTGCTGGAATATCCTCTGGTTCACCATGACAGTACCAAACATAGTAATCAGGAACAAAACCCTTCTTACACAAATGCACCTTAACAGTTTCCACATCTCTGTAGGCTTTATTCTGACACCTGTGGAAGTTGCATGGGCACCTAATCCTAGGCCCATCCATCCATTCAGGTTGGCTACATGCAAATGCGATAAATTCTTCCAATCCATTCAGAAAATCTGGATTCAGCAAGCCATCTTTTATCCTTGCATACATCCATGAGCGAGTCCCGCTCATTTTTGACCGACTTATACAAAGTCTGGTAAATCATTAAATGAAACCAAAAAATAAAACTATATTAGTATTAATAAATATATAACTAAATTATTTCTTGGGCACAACTAAGGTTAATTACAACCAATTAAATCATTTATAAGTAACCAAATTTTTTTTAGGTAACTAAGGACCCTACCATGCAAGGGCGAGCCACGGCTACGATCCTTGGGTGCTAGCAAGGACCGATGCATAGGTTCATGGCTAAAGGAGGGCTTGAGTTTGTGTCGGGCCGCAAGGCGGTGCGTTTAGTCATTAGACTTCACAAGAATTCAAGTGTCTTAAATAATTCTACCTTCACTCCATGTCTACAAGGTAAGGCCCTATCCCATTCAAGAATATTTTTTGTGATATGTTATTCTGCTATTAATTATCATCGATCGGTAACATTGAAATTTCGGCAGCATTTCCCCATATGTTCTCCTACATGTGTGGTATATAAGCCACACTAGGAGAACGTATGAGCAAATGCAAACCGAAATCTCACCCCACGATGATTACTAGCAGACTAACATGTCACAAGAAATATTCCCAAACTGTCCACCAGGACAATTTGAGAATTTGCAAGACTAAGGCTTACAAATTCTCAAACGGGTCTAAAGGTTAAAGTGCTGTGATTATGGAAGTCCGAAGACAATCGAACTTATGCTTGTTATTCTTAACTTCTTGTGAATTATACAACTAACTTTTTTAAGATTATTGTGTCAAATACAAATGTTTGCGAATACTAAAATGTAAATCATTGAAACTACTAATTTGTTGCTGGAAATTAAATAATATTACAACAAAACATTTTATTTAGCATTTCAAATGTAATGCATCATTCAGTTTGCAGCAGAATATAAATAATCAAGACATAACAAATGTAAATGAGTATAAATGCACAAATACTATTGCATAAACATTCTGCTTAAATTAATTATTGCATAAATATTATGTAAATTAAATAATAATACAACAAGACTTTCTATCTAGCATTACAAATATTATTGCATAATCAAGGTCTATTACCCTCTGGGCCCTCCCCCCCCCTTTTTTTTTTTTTTTTTTTGCCTGGCCACCGTGGCCCAGGGGGGGGGCCTGGCCTAGCCACCAAGGCCATCGGCCACGGCAGTGGCCGTAAGGGGGGGTGGGGCCCCCCCCCTTTTTTTTTTTTTTTTGGCCTGGCCACCGTGGCTCGGCCACGGCAGCGGCCGTGGCCGGAGAAGACGGCCACGGCCAAGAAAGGGGGGGGGGGGGGACCCCCCCCCAAAAAAAATTTTTTTTTTTTACAGTGGCCTGGCCACCGTGGCCAGGCCACCGGCCACGGCAGCGGCCGTGGCCGGAGAAGACGGCCACGGCAGCGGCCGTGGCCGGGTGCCAGGAAACGGGGGGGGGGGGTTCCCCCCCCCCCCAAAAAAAAATTTTTTTTTTTACAGTGGCCTGGCCACCGTGGCCAGGCCACTGCCGGCCACGGCAGCGGCCGTGGCCACGGCCACGGCCGGCCCAGCCGGCCCGGCCACGGCCGTGGCACAAGGGGGGGGGGGAAAAAAATTTTTTTTTTTGTGGCCTGGCCACCGTGGCCAGGCCATGGCAGCGGCCGTGGCCGTGGCCGGAAAAAGGGGGGGGCCCCCCCCCCCAAAAAAAATTTTTTTTTTTTACAGTGGCCTGGCCACCGTGGCCAGGCCACTGCCGGCCACGGCAGCGGCCGTGGCCGGAGAGACGGCCACGGCCGTGGCCGTGGCCGGAGAAGGAAGGGGGGGGGGGGCAAAATTTTTTTTTTGTGGCCTGGCCACCGTGGCCAGGCCATTGGCCGGCAACGCGTGCGTCGCATTAGCGACGCAATTTGCTCGCGCTTAGCGACGCAATAATGCATCGCTAATCCATCGCGGCGTGCGTCGCTAATGAGTCGCTAATTGGCGCCAATGTCCGGCCTAGGTCGGTTGCGTCGTTGCCGCATATAGCGTACGCATTGCGCATGGGCGTCGCAAAATTGTGCGACGATCGTGCTTCTAACGGCGGACGGTTGCGACGAAATGCATTTTCGAATCGGATCGCGATTGCGACGATCGGTGCGATCGCGTCGCGGACCGTGGCGATCGGTCCGATCGGCGAGATCCGACGGTTGCGATCGATCCAAGCCTGATCCCGATCGGCCACGACCGATCTCGGACCGCGATCGGTCCGAGATCGCGACGATCCGACGGTTGCGATCGATCCAAGCCCTGATCCCGATCGGCCACGACCGATCTCGGACCATGGCGATCGACGATCCGACGGTTGCGATCGATCCAAGCCCTGATCCCGATCGGCCACGACCGATCTCGGACCGTGGCGATCGGTCCGATCGGCGACGATCCAACGGTTGCGATCGATCCAAGCCCTGATCCGATCGGCCATGACCGATCCGGACCGTTGCGATCGGTTCGAGATCGCGACGATCCGACGGTTGCGATCGATCCAAGCCTGATCCCGATCGGCCACGACCATCTCGGCAATTGTCCGATCGGCGACGATGCGATCGATCAAGCCTGATCCCGATCGGCCACGACCGATCTCGGACCGTGGCGATCGGTCCGATCGGTGATGATCCGACGGTTGCGATCGATCCAAGCCCTGATCCCGATCGGCCACGACCGATCTCGGACCGTGGCGATCGGTCCGATCGGCGATGATCCGACGGTTGCGATCGATCCAAGCCCTGATCCCGATCGGCCACGACCGATCTCGGACCGTTGCAATCGGTCCGAGATCGCGACGATCCGACGGTTGCGATCGATCCAAGCCTGATCCCGATCGGCCACGACCGATCTCGGACCATGGCGATCGGTCCGATCGGCGACGATCCGACGGTTGCGATCGATCCAAGCCCTGATCCCGATCGGCCACGATCGATCTCGGACCGTGGCGATCGGTCCGATCGGCGATGATCCGATGGTTGCGATCGATCCAAGCCCTGATCCCGATCGGCCACGACCGATCTCGGACCGTTGCGATCGTCCGAGATCGGCGATGATCCGACGGTTGCGATCGATCCAAGCCCTGATCGATCCGATCGGCGATGACCGATCTCGGACCATCGCGATCGTCCGATCGGCGACGATCCGACGGTTGCGATCGATCCAAGCCCTGATCCCGATCGGCCACGACCGATCTCGGACCATTGCAATCCGTCCGAGATCGGCGACGATCCGACGGTTGCGATCGATCCAAGCCCTGATCCCGATCGGCCACGACCGATCTCGGACCGTGGCGATCGTCCGATCGGCGACGATCCGACGGTTGCGATCGATCCAAGCCCTGATCCCGATCGGCCATGACCGATCCCGGACCGTGGCTCGGTCCGATCGCGACGATCCGACGGTTGCGATCGATCCAAGCCCTGATCGATCCCGGTCGGCGATCTCGGACCATCGCGATCGATCCGATAGGCGACGATCCGACGGTTGCGATCGATCCAAGCCCTGATCCCGATCGGCCACGACCGATCCCGACCGTTGCGATCGGTCCGAGATCGCGGACGATCCGACGGTTGCGATCAATCCAAGCCCTGATCCCGATCGGCCACGACCGATCCCGGACCGTTGCGAATGGTCCGAGATCGCTGACGATCCGACGGTTGCGATCGATCCAAGCCCTGATCCCGATCGGCCACGACTGATCTCGGACCGTGGCGATCGTCCGATCGGCGACGATCCAACGGTTGCGATCGATCCAAGCCCTGATCGATCCCGGTCGGCGATCTCGACCATGGCGATCGATCCGATCGGCGACGATCCGACGGTTGCGATCGATCCAAGCCCTGATCGATTCCGATCGGCGATGAACGATCTCGGACCGTCACGATCGATCCGATAGGCGACGATCCGACGGTTGCGATCGATCCAAGCCCTGATCCCGATCGGCCACGACCGATCTCGGACCGTTGCAATCCATTCAAGATCGGCGATGATCCGACAGTTGCGATCGATCAAGCCTGATCCCGATCGGCCACGATCGATCTCAACCGTGGCGATCAGTCCGATCGGCGACGATCCGACGGTTGCGATCGATCCAAGCCTTGATCCCGATCGGCCATGACCGATCCCGGACCGTTGTGATCGGTCCGAGATCGCTGACGATCCAACGGTTGTGATCGATCCAAGCCCTGATCCCGATCGGCCACGATCGATCTTGGACCGTGGCGATCGGTCCGAGATCACGAACGATCCGACGGTTGTGATCGATCCAATCCCTGATCCCCGATCGACCACGACCGATCTCAGACCATGGCGATCGTCCGATCGCTGACGATCCAACGGTTGCAATCGATCCAAGCCCTGATCCCGATCGGCCACGACCGATCTCGGACCGTGGCGATCGGTCCGATCGTCGACGATCCGACTGTTGCGATCGATCCAAGCCCTGATCCCGATCGGCCATGACCGATCTCGGACCGATCGCTATTTAACATAATTAATTTTTTTAAAATCATTGCGATGCAAAGGGTTGCATCGCAATTTTTTAATATGATAATTATATTATATAAAAATTAATTTTATTTAAAATAATTACGACGCAACAAGTGCGTCGCTAAATTAAAACATAATTTTCCTAATTTTTTGGTTTATTGCTTCGCTAATGCGTCGCTATTTAACATAATTAATTTTTAAAAAAAATATTGTGACACAATGAATTGCGTCGCAATATTTTTTTTCTCATAATTATATTTTATAAAAAAATATTTTATTTAAAATAATTGTGATGCATATATTGCGTCGCTAAATTAAAAATTATTTTTCTAATTTCTGGTTTATTGCATCGCTAATGCGTCGCTATTTAATATAATTAATTTTTAAAAAAACATTGTGACGCACTGTGTTGCATCGTATTTTTTTCTCATATTTATACTTTATAAAAATTAATTTTATTTAAAATAATTGCGATGCAGTTATTGCATCACTAAATTAAAAAAAAAATCTAATTTTCTAGTTTATTACGTCGCTAATACGTCACTATTTAATATATTTAATTTTTTTAAAAACATTGCGATACACTGAGTTCCATCGCAATATTTTTTTTAATATTTATATTTTATAAAAATTAATTTTATTTAAATTATTTGTGACATAATTTCTTCGTCGCTAAATTAAAAATAATTTTTCTAATTTTTTGGTTTATTGCATCGCTATTTAACATATTTAATTCTTTTAAAAACATTGCGATGCACTGAGTTGCATCGCAATATTTTTTTATATTTATATTTATAAAAAAATTAATTTAAAAATATTACGATGCATTATTTGCGTTGTTAAATAAAAAAATTAAATTTTTTTGATTTTCTGGTTATTGAGTCGCTAATGCATCGCTAATTGCGTCGCAATGTTTTGTTGTCACGGAGGCGTCGCAAAGTGGTCGCAATTTAGCGACGCATATTTGCATCGCTAAATTTACGTCGCTATTTCAGTATTTTCTTGTAGTGTACCACATTCTTGCTTCGAATGATCTTATTGTTCTGGAATTGCAGAGCTTGTAGCCATACTCATCGCCACCATATCCAATAAAAACATACTTTGTAGACTTGGAGTCTAACTTACTCCTCTTCTCTTTCTCAATCAGAGAATAAGCAATGCAGCCAAATA
Organism: Calamus simplicifolius; assembly: GCA_900491605.1. NCBI lineage: Eukaryota > Viridiplantae > Streptophyta > Magnoliopsida > Arecales > Arecaceae > Calamus > Calamus simplicifolius. The sequence goes on along the minus strand of UESW01004712.1, from coordinate 517,778 downwards.
CTTTAAGAAAAGAAAGTTTTACTTGTTTTCCTATCCAAACCTCCTTTGGAATCCCACCATCCAATGCATTGGATGGACACCTATTGATCAAATACACTGCGGTGTCCAGTGCTGCCGCCCAAAAATATTTAGGTAGACCTGAGTCAAACCTCATACTCCTCTCTCTCTGAAGAATGGTCATGTTCATTCTTTCTGCCATACCATTCTGCTCTGGTGTCCCTGGAACGGTCTTGATCCTTCTGATTTCATGCTCTGCACAGTAGACATCAAACTCTACTGTAGTATTCGCCACCGTTATCTATCTTGAGACACTTGAGACTTGCTCCAGTCTGGCTTTCACACATGACTCTCCATCTCTTGAAGATGCCAAAGACCTCAGACTTTTCCTTCATAGCAAACACCCAGACTTTCCTGCTGAAATCATCTATAAACGTGACAAAGTACTTATTGCCCGCATATGATGCCACTGGTGCTGGACCCCAGACATCTGAATGAACCAACTCCAGCCTTTCAGTCTTCTTCTGAGTTCTTGCTAACTGAAAACTCACTATTTTCTACTTACCATAGATACACCCTTCATAAAACTCTAGATTCACCTTCTTTAGCCCAAGTAGAAGCTCTCTCCTGTATAGAATATTCAAGTTCTTCTCACTAAGATGACCGAGCCTCCTGTGCCATAATGTAGTCACTGTACCCAGGTCTCCTACTGCCACTGAAACTGAACTCTCACTGTCTGCCAAGAAGTAGAGAGTGACTGTCTGCTTCCCTTTGACAACAACCATAGACCCTTTAGTAATTTTACACTGAGAATTACCAAAATGGCTACATAACCCTCAACATCAAGCTGACTGATAGAAATTAGGTTTTTCTTTAACTCTGGAATGTATCTGACTTGTGCAAGTCTCAATTCTTCGCCTGTCACTGGCTTCAGTATAATTGTTCCTCTACCAACAATTCTGCACTGCTGTCCATTGCCAACTGTGACATGACCAAAATCTCCTTGGGCAAAATCTGAAAATAGGTGTCTCTTTGAGCTGCAATGGTAAGAAGCCCCTGAGTCTACAAACCATAGATCTGAGTTTGCCCCATCGCCGGCTGACAGGCACACATCCTCAAAATTCGCTCAATACTCACAACATTTGCTTCCTGACCTTCTATCTTGCTCTCTGCACCTTTTTTCTTCTTCTTACCCCAACAATCCTTGCTCATGCAACCTTTCTTCCCGCAGTTCCAACATTTCATGGAAAATCTCCCTTTGGACTTTCCTCTACTCTTGGACTGGCCTTTCTCTGACTTCTTCCTCTCCTGTGATCTTCCTCTAGTATCCACCATAAGTGCAGTACTTGTAGAAGTCCCACCCACAGCCTTTCTTCTTATTTCATCATTCAATATACAACTAACTGCATCATTGAATGTAAGAATACCTGATACCAAGTTGCTGACTGTCATCACAAGATTGTCCCAACTCTCTGGCAAGGAACATAAGAAAAGAAGCGCCCTGAATGAATCATCAAAAATAACAGAGACCAACTCCAATTGATTAATCATCGAGTTAAACTCGTTCAATGCTCCGTCACTAAACAATTCTCAGTCATCTTTAAATTGAAGAGCTTTTTCATGAGAAATCTTGTTTGAGGTGGATGGTTTTTCATACAGCTTTGTTAAAGCGGTTATCATATCCACGGTGATCTTTTTCTTTGCAATATTATACGCCACTTAAGGTGTCAATGATAATCTGATCGTGGCCAGGGATTTTCTATCCAGAATCATCCAATCTGAGTCGCTCATTGAATTCGGCTTCTTTCCCTCTAATGTAAGGTAAGATCCTTCTAATATAGGTAGTCCTCAATTTGCATCCTCCATCATCCAAAATTGTGACCATTGAATTTCTCAATTTTGATCTTGTCTTTTGCCATCTCTTTGTTGATTTGTCCGACTGTAATAATATGAAGAAAACCAAGCTCTTATACCAATTTGATAGGGAATACAACAAATATTCCTCTAATATGATCGCTATTAGTACGGCCAAGCACGCAGTTGCGATAAAATCAACAAAAAATACAAAATAATAATAGGAACCAAAATCTAAAAGAAAACAGCGAGAGAGAAACGAGGATTTTACGTGGTTCACCCAAACTGGGCTACGTCCACAGTGGCACAGGATTTGCAAGGCTTCACTAAGAGTTGAATCAGGTACAAGCTCTCAAAACTCTCTCTCTCAGAAACTCTTGTGATCTCACAATTTTTCTCTCTCTCTGCAGCACACAGAGGTCCTCACCGAGCCTCCAATTTGTTTCACACATTCATAACTCCCACACGAGATTTTTGTGGCTCGCGGTTGCAGCTGAGATGACGCCTCAAATCCTCCTCCAAAAGCTCCCTACGGTGACTTTGGATAATGGCCAAAACATCCTCAACTAACTCCCCAAAATCTATCCAAATCTCATGTTTGTTACTTTTGGATAATGACTGATTTGCCAACTCCTTCGTGAACTCTGATTTGGGGCTTCCTCTTGATGAAATTAATCTCCATCCATAACAGAGATTCCAGCTGATGCAGAGCAGTGTGTCTCAGAAATCTTGAGTAAGTAGTCTTCAATATGTTCTTCTATTTTTGATTTTATGCATGCCGGCCGTATCTTATTTTGAGAATAAATCAGCTCTTCCATTTTTCCTTTAGTTATTCAAAGTCATCCTCCCCTTTAGAGAGGGGAAAAATGTGAGCTTGGGAACATTTTAGCAGTCATAATCAAACTGATTGGTGTCTATGTCTCTCTATCGATCGTTTCCTATTAGGCCCGTGCACTAGAGCTGATGTCATTCTGGCCGTGACATGTGGGTGGATATTGGCTAATTACTTCACACCCACTGTTGGAAATTAAACTTGATTATTGGAAATTGCTGTTATTTAATTGCATAGGAAATTGCTGTTATAGGAAATTGCTGTTATTTAATTGCATAGGAAATTGCTGTTATTTAATTGCATAGGAAGTAGCTATTCTGAATTAAGTATTGTGAAAGACCAAGAGTCATTTTGTAATTATAAAAGGTCATGTATCCTTTCACGTTTCAGCATGAAAAAATAGAAAGAAACCAAAATTTTCTCAAAAGAAAATATCTTCTCCTCTTCCAACAAATTTGGTATCAGAGCCACAAAAGATCCATGGCCTCCATGAACTTTGTTCAATCCCAAATACCCAAACTCACCAAAGACAACTATGACAACTGGAGTATCCAAATAAAGGCTTTGCTTGGATCCTTTGATGTTTGGGATCTTGTAGAAGATGGCTATATGGAGCCGACCGAAGGTGAAGCAATGCTCACACAAGAGCAAAGAAAGCAACATAAGGAGTCAAAAAAGAAAGACAAGAAGGCTCTCTACACTATACCAAAGTGTAGATGAAGGCACATTCGAGATTATCGCTGGAGCTGCAACATCAAAGGAGGCATGGGACTTATTGCATAAGGCACATAAAGGAGCAGAAAAGGTAAAAAAGATTCGGCTACAATCTTTGAGGTCTGAATTTGAATCTTTCAAAATGGTAACTGGGGAGTCAATTTCTAATTATTTTTCAAGATTGATGTCTATAGTCAATCAATTGAAAAGAAATGGAGAAGAAATTACTAATGTTCGAATCATGGAGAAAATTTTGCGCTTTTTAGATGCAAAATTTGACTTCATTGTTGTAGCCATTGAAGAATCAAAGGAATTAGAAGAGATGACTATAGAGCAACTCATGGGCTCTTTACAAGCACATGAGTAAAAGCTGTCTAAAAGGATGGAGGAGAAACCCATCGAGCAAGTACTTCAAACAAATCTTACACTACAAGAAAAAGGTGATCTTAAAGGTCAAACAAGTTTCCATGGTCGAGGCCGTGGAAGAAGAAGAAGAGGTGGAAGATTTCATCAAGATCAACCTCAAAGAAGTCAAGGAGACATAAGAGACCACCATGCCCGAGGTCGTGGTAGAGGAAGATTTTTTAATCCTAGAGGAAGAGGAAGGTATGGACAACAAGCACTACAATATTTTATTTGTAAAAAATATGGGCACTATGCTAAAGATTGTTGGTACAAAGATAAAGGACATGTTTTTTAAGATGGATGAAAGCTTCAAAGGCTCAGTGACTTTTGGAGACTTCTCTAAAAGGCCAGTTGAAGGGAAAGGTAAAATCCTTATCAAGCTTCAAAATGGCACTCAAAATTTTATTTCAGATGTCTATTATGTTCCAGACATTAAAAATAACATTCCTAGTTTGGGCCAATTGCTTGAAAAAGGCTATGATATTCACATGAAAGAATTGGGTCTTTCTATCAGAGACAACAACAATACTCTTATTGCACATGTTCCTATGTCAAAAAATAGAATGTTTGAGCTAAGTTTGCATGTTGATGGCTCCTCTTGTATGTTAACACAAAGTCTTGATGACTCTACTCTATGGCATCTTAGATATGGACATTTAAACTTTGATGGATTAAAACTTTTGTCTAGCAAGAATATGGTGACAGGAATGCCTTGGCTGAAAATGTCTAAGGAAAAATGTGAAACTTGCATAGTTGGAAAGCAACAAAGGAGAACCTTCATTTCAGGAAGATCAAGAAGAGCAACAAAACCATTGGAATTGATACATTCAGATGTTTGTGGCCCAATCAAACCAACAACTATGGGAGGTAATGAATATTATCTTCCTTCACTGATGATTATTCTGGAAAGACATGGGTTTATTTATTAAAAAAAAGAGTGAAGTATTTCAGAAATTTAAGGAATTTAAGTTGCTTGTTGAAAAACAAAGTGGTTTTCAAATTAAAGCTTTGAGATCGGATCGTGGTGGTGAGTATTTATCCAAAGAGTTTTCAAATTTTTTCAAAGAACAAGGAATTTTTCATCAGGTTACTATGCCTTATTCACCTCAGCAAAATGGGGTTTCAGAAAGAAAAAATCAAACTATTTTAAATATGGTTCGATGTATGTTGAAAGATAAAAATATGCCTAAAGAATTTTGGGGAGAAGCAGTTGCTTGTGCAGTTTATTTGTTGAACAGATTTCCATCAAAAAGGCTTCACAATATGACACCTGAGCAAGCATGGAGTTCATACAAGCCTAAGGTTGATCATCTTCGCATTTTTGGAAGTGTTGCTTATGTCAAAGTGCCTGATGAGAAAAGGATCAAACTTGATGACAAAGGAGAAAAGTGTATTCTTTTAGGATATGCTGAAAATTCAAGTGGCTATAAGTTGTATAATCCTATTACAAAGAGAGTGATTTTTTCAAGAGATGTTGAATTTGATGAAAAGCAAATGTGGAGCTGGCAAGATAACAATAAAATGCAAGAAAATAATGAAGAAGAAGAGTCACAACATCAAGAAGAAATTCCATCAACTCCACAACAAAGTCCAAGACATTCATCTCCACAAGAAAGTTCCAGTGGCTCATCCTCAAATAGAGCACACAAAACTCGGAGTGTGCAAGAATTGCTTGACGTCACAAGGCGTCTTGATGCTAATGATTATACTATGTTTTGTCTTTTTGCAGGTTATGATCCAATTGAGTTTTATGAAGCAAATAAAGAAGAAAAATGGAGAAATGCCATGCATGAAGAAATTTCATCAATAGAGAAAAATGACACTTGGGAACTCACAAATCTTCCCCAAGGTCATCAAGCCATTGGAGTCAAATGGGTGTATAAAACAAAAACAAATGCAAGTGGAGAAATAGAAAAACACAAAGCCCGCTTGGTAGTAAAAGGCTACAAACAACAATATGGCATTGACTATGATGAAGTTTTCTCTCCTGTTGCTCGAATGGAAACGGTACGCCTTCTCATTTCCTTAGCAACACAAATGAAATGGAAAATTTTTTAAATGGATGTGAAATCAGCTTTTTTGAATGGATATTTGAATGAAGAAGTCTATGTAGAACAACCTTTGGGTTTCATTCAAAAAGGACAAGAAGACAAAGTCTACAAACTCAAACGAGCTCTTTATGGATTGAAACAGGCTCCATGAGCTTGGAATACAAGGATTGACAAGTATTTTGCTGAAATGGTTTTCAAAAATGCCTTCTTGAACATTCTCTTTATATGAAGTCTAATCATGTTGGTGATGTTCTATTTGTTTGTCTATATGTGGATGATTTGATATTCACAGGAAATAATCTTGCAATGATTGAAGTTTTCAAGACTTCAATGATCAAAGAATTTGAAATGACAGATTTTGGCTTAATGTCTTATTTTCTGGGTATTGAAGTAAATCAATCAGATGAAGGCATATTTATTTCACAAAGCAAATATGCAAAGGAAATTTTAGAGAAATTCAAGATGAAGAATTGCAATTCAAGCACCACTCCAATTGAATACAATACTAAATTAAGTAAAGATGGAGAAGGAGATCTTGTCAATCCAACATATTATAAAAGTTTGGTTGGAAGCTTAAGATATCTTACAAATACAAGGCCGGATATTGTTTATAGTGTTGGAGTTATAAGTCGTTACATGGAGAAGCCAAGAATGGATCATTTAATTGTTGCAAAAAGAATCCTTCGATATATCAAAGGTACGCAAGATTATGGTATTTTCTATTCATCTACTAATCCAATAAAATTAGTTGGTTTTTGTGATAGCAATTGGGCAAGAGATATTGATGATAGAAAAAGTACGAGTGGATTTGCCTTTTATATTGGAAGTGGAGCATTTACATGGTCTTCAAAGAAACAACAAATTGTTACACTTTCATCATGTGAAGCAGAGTATGTTGCTGCAGCAAATTGTGTTTGTCATGCACTTTGGCTTCAAAGACTTCTACAAGAAATGAAGATTTCACATGAAGAGCCAACCAACATTTTTGTTGATAATAAATCTGCTATACAACTTGCAAAAAATCCAGTCTTCCATGATCGAAGTAAGCATATTGATACAAGATTTCACTTCATTCGAGATTGTATCAAAAATCAAGAAGTGCAACTTCTTCACATTTTAACAAAAGATCAGGTAGCTGATATCTTCACAAAAGCCCTCAAGGAAGAAGAATTCAAGAAGTTGAGAAGCATGCTTGGAGTCATGAAGAATCAAGTTTAAAGGGGGGTGTTGAAAATTAAACTTGATTATTGGAAATTGCTGTTATTTAATTGCATAGGAAATTGCTGTTATAGGAAATTGCTGTTATTTAATTGCATAGGAAATTGCTGTTATTTAATTGCATAGGAAGTAGCTATTCTGAATTAAGTATTGTGGAAGACCAAGAGTCATTTTGTAATTATAAAAGGCCATGTATCCTTTCACATTTCAGCATGAAAAAATAGAAAGAAATCAGAAATTTTCTCAAAAGAAAATATCTTCTCCTCTTCCAACACCCACACATTTCAATTTGTTTGAAACAAGGGGTGCAACCTCATGAGAGGTTACAAGGTTTTCTGACTTGAGCTGAGAGAGAATAATGGTAAGAAATCAGGAGCTAGCCTTAACTTTGATATTTTTTCAGCTGGCATAATGGTTGATTCTTAGGTAACGTAATGGTAGCTTTATTCTACTTTTGACCACATGAAGCGAGCTTTTAGATTCTAGCATCTTCATTGTTATATGTTCCTTCCAGGTTGTCTTGTGGTAGTTGCTGCTGATGTTTGGACTGTGCTTAGCTTCCAGTCTATTGGTTCTTGGAACTTCTTTTTCCCCCTGTTTCATCTGCAGCTGCTGATTGCATGTCCAGGCCCCCTTCTATAACTCTTATTGGTTTAACATTCATTTTGCCCAGGATTTCTACCTCTATATTTTTGTTTGAGAATTAATCGCTTTTTTGGCTATTTTTGTAAGATGTGGTGTGTTCTTGTCGGTGTATACGTGTGGGTTTTTTCCTTTAAATATAGAGATTTTTTATGGATTTAGTATCTCTGCAGTTATAAGTTCCACAGGATTTTGTGGAGATTTTAGTTCTTTTTATTGTGAACTGAAGGTTTTGATGTGGGTTTATGTTGTCTGGTTATTTAAAGGTGTTGCGGTGGAAATTTTGAAGGTTCTGATAGGTTTTTGTTGTTTTTGTTCTTTTCTCTCTTCTTTTTGTTTGTTTATAGCGATTGTCTTTAGAGGAGTTTATGGAGATTTCGGCTCTTGTTTTTATGGAATGAAGCTTTTCCTAGTTGAATTCCATACCAGTGATCTTTTTTTTTGTATTCTTTCGTCATTGGGATGGAAGCAGCTGCAGGAATAAGGGTGAGTGCGTTCTTGGTTCGTTTCGGGTTTAATTTGGTCAAGGTGGTATTTTTGGATGGTGAGATAGTTGTTATGGCACCTGGTTGTATTCGACTGTCGGTGCTTGGATCTGGTTTTGGCTTTCATCTGTTGGGATGAGGTTAAGGGGATAATTGAAGAATTGGGGGTTTTGGGTATATCTTAATTCTTAAGAAGATGTGTTGATAGGTCGTAATACTCTCCATTTTGGATTCTGTTTTCGGAGGATGGGAACATGAGTTTGAGCGTATGTTTTTTCCTCTTGTTGGCAATTCTTTTTTTTTTCTTTTTTTCTTTGTGTTGTTTTCTTTTTAACCGGCATTTAGTGACCTCTTGAATACAAATTTTGGCTTTGGATTAGGAGGTATGAGAAGTTTGGAGGTTTAACATTTGTTGATATCCTGTTCTTTTATTTGGATGTTGCAAACGCCTTTTTGGGTTGAAATGGTTTCTTGGGGAGAAGTCAGTGAAGATTATTGAGCTTGAGATTAGTTACAACTGAGAACTTTGAGAATTATGGATATTTGGAATTCGGCACTAGTCTTCTATCCTGTGTGAGAGAAGGAACTCAAATTCCATGACGTAAACACCGAATAGGAAAGGTAAGCTACATTATGACAAAATAATGGGACAAAAATTTGGTTGCCTAAATGTTGTCCGATGTGTAGCTATGCCTTTCCCCATAGTATCATATTAAGGACATTTGGATGTGTAGATGTCATTCATGTCAGAACTTGGAACTAGACTGTGGATTTAACTTTGGTGTTGGTTCTGTTTTAATTAAAACTATCTGCTGTTTTAATCAAAACTAACTCTTTCCTCCAAGGAAAAAAAAATGAGAAGAAAGAAACTTGTGCCTTTTCTTTTTTTAGTTGGGAGTTTGTCCACTCTGTACTCTCAACAGTGACCAAGATCAGTTCTCAGAACTTCGATGGACCCATACCCTCACAACTTGGTGACTTGCTTAATCTATAGACTCATTCAGATGCCTAGGAATGATTTTTGGTTTCACAAGGGGGAAATGGAGCTGCAATATATTTTGAGCACACTTGTTGAAGCAGGAATGCATGCTGAAAACTTGTGCCAGATTATTTGGTTAACATAATTAACCTGGGCGAGGTAGTGGCTTACCATGGACTATGGAAGGCTAGCTGGAGGTGGAACTTCCACATTTATTGGTTCTCTAGCTTAAGTTCATGTAGCTAGGGAGAATATGATGCAACTGGAATTCCTATCAACAACTTAGTAGTTTGACAATCGTTGCATTCTATGTCTTCATTAACTACCCTTTTTCGCTTAGTACTCTCAGTTAAACATGATTATTTCCAACTAACAGCGATTCTGGCGTTGGCTGATGAATACTATTATTCGTTTCTTACAGTGTACACGTTCACACTGGGCATCTTTCTTGTATTAGGACAAGGTTTATCACCAAAAACATAACAGTGATGGTAAATGCAATTTGGGTATTCGAGAAAAACAATTTTAGATCATTCATTATCCTTCACTTTAATTGTGAGTTCAGTGAGTAGGCTGGAACGCATGTACTTGACAGCACATAAGTTGAACTGTCTAATCCAACAGACCCCTAACTTGCTAGCATTTGAGGTGTCGGAATCTAATTTGGTTAACTACCTACATTTAAAGGCTACAGATGATTTATACTGAAAAGCAAATGCAACTAGCCACAATCCTCTCGTTGCATTCATTCCTGTTCCTTATGACAAGCAGTACTCTAAGCAACCTAAAATTTTTCCTTGCTTTATGGAATCTTGAACTTGATCTTTAGTACCCAAGGGGATATGTTCTGTTGCCGCCCGGATCCGTCCTCCGATTCGGACGCGATCGATCTCCAGGAAGAGGGAGGGTGGACCTGCAAAAGAAGTCCACATGCAGGGAGACGCTGGGGGTGGTCCTTCGCGGAAGATCCTCCAACGCTCAAGTCAGTGGAGAAGAAATCGGCGATCAATCAGACAGTGGGGAGGTGGATCTCTCCGGAAGGCCTCTCCGGGGGCGGCCAATCGGAAGCTCCAGAGGGCAGGAGCGCCGACGAGCTGCTGGAGAGAGCAGTGAGGTGCGCGTGTAAGAGGCGCATGCCTGTGCCCAAGGAGAGAGTGCGTACCTGAGGGAATCTGCGAGTATGGTATTTATAGACTGTCACCTGGGTCTTGAGCATCTTCTGGAAGGTTCGGAGGTTGTTACGATACGGAGGCAGGCAGAATCAGGCCGTTGTGGGGCCGTTAGAATCCATATCCCGTTTGTTCAGGTATCGACGGTTGGGAGAGCTCCTTGATGTCTCGAGATCTGGTTGAGTAGGCCTGGGGCAGTTATGATAGGTTTTAGGCCACGTCCCGACATGATTCCTTTCCTAGGATGTCGTTCTGGTAGGCCTGGGCTCTCCCGCGTCAGGTTCCGCGGAGGTAGATGTTAGGTTGTGGATCGCTCGAAGAAGCCGAGCTACGGAAGCCCGGAAGGGCCGAGCTACGGAAGCCCGGAAGGGCCGGGCTATGGAAGCCCGGAAGAGCCGAGCTAAGGAAGCCCGGAGGGGCCGAGCTACGGAAGCCCGGAAGGGCCGAGCTACGGAAGCTCGGAAGGGCCGGGCTATGGAAGCCCGGAAGAGCCGAGTTAAGGAAGCCCGGAGGGGCCGAGCTACGGAAGCCCGGAAGGGCCGAGCTATGGAAGCCCGGAAGGGCCGAGCTACGGAAGCCCGGAAGGGCCGAGCTAAGGAAGCCCGGAAGAGCCGAGCTAAGAAAGCCCGGAGGGGCCGAGCTACGGAAGCCCGGAGGAGACGAAGGGAGGAGGTTAGCCTTAACCGCCTCGCACGGATATTAATGTAATGACGATTTTACCCCTCAATACATGCCCTCCACTCCCTAGTTCGAAGCGTAGGTTCAGGCGTAGGGAGTACAAGTTCAAATGACGCGTCTTGGATGGGACGTCTTGGTTTAGACAGCTCGCGCAATGATGCCCTAATTAATGCGACAGGGCCATCCCGCCTTCGGGGCTAAGGCTCCTTCACGAGCGACGGTTGGGATTGCGCCACGCTACGAAACCCGATCGATCGGGCATTTGTCGAGGCGATTCCGGACGCCTAGGATGAGACGCCCCACCTCTTCAGGGCGGCTTCCTTGGCGGAGAAGCGAAGTGACAGCGGCATTGTATATATATATGTGCGCATGCTCTCGGCGTCTTCTCGTCTTGCTTTCAGAAGAGTTCTGGCCTTTCATCTTCTTTGACGCTTATCGTTTTCGTTTGATACCTCTTTCAATGGCGATGAACCCCGACGACGTGGCCTCAGAAATCGTTGCCGAAAATTTGGGGAGGATTCACCAGCGGTATGGATTGCCCTTGGATGTCGTCCTACGGGCGCCGGAATCCGAAGATAGAGTTACCCGAGATTTAGAGTCTGGGGTCTTCATCTACGAAGATAGTTTGAAGGCGGGTCTTCGTTTTCCTCTCCACCCCTTGGTGAAGGAAATCATGAACCACTATAACATCTGCCCGTCAATGGTGGCTCCAAACAGCTGGCGGAATATCGTCGGATTCATCTCGATGTGCCATCAGATTCAAATCATCGCCACTCTCGCCCTTTTCTGCACCTGCTACCATCTGATTCCTGGAAGGAAATCAGAGTGGCCCTACATCGGGCCCCGGAGATCCTTCAACGTCATTGCGGATAAGCCCTCCTCCATCAAGGGGTGGAAGAGTCGGTTTGTTATCGCGGAGGGGAACGTTGGTTCCGACTTCCCTCGGAGATGGGGGGATGTTGCAAGGGATGCGGAGACGCATCCGGCTTTGTCAGCGCAGGAGGAGAAGGATTTGGACGTCCTTCGTAATGGACAGGTGTTTTCGGCTAACGACTTGCTATCGGAGGGGGCCCTCTTCGCAGCCGGGCTCAGCCCCCTGGACCCGCAAGGTGAGTCTCTTTCGTGCTGTGTGTTTTTTTGATTAATGTGCTTGGACCTGAGTATGTGTGTTCTGGTCTGACAGCTGCAAGGTCGGCATTGTCGAACCTCTCCAAGAGGAAGAGAGGGAAACGCCCAGGGGAAGGTAGCGGCGCGGATAGTGGCCGGCCCAAAAAAAGGGCTCATACTTCCGCAAGAAGCCCGCCGGACGCCGGGCCAGTCACGGCAGAAGCGCCGGGGGAGAAGGAGGGCCCGGGAGAGCGGTTATGGCCTCCGACCCTCTCTTGTTATAGATCTCGGACAGCTCGGACGAGGCTCCGTTGGTTCGTCCGACCGCGTCCCCCCTGAAAGAGGAATCAGTGGCGGATTTGGCGGAGGTGGTCATCGCCGAGGAGCCTACTGTCCCCGCGGGATCGCCGTTGGCTCCGACAGGAGAGGAAGAGGTGGCAGCCGCAGCCAGGGAGGTTCAGGGGAGCCTTCTCTCGGTCTCTCCGCAGGGGAGTCTGGTAGCAGTGAGGCAGGTCAGACTGAGGCCTCGGGGGAGCCTGCGGAGGAGATGCAAGCGGTAGAATAGGCCGAGACCTCGGGGGGTCCGGTGGCGAAGACACAGATGGTGGTAACCGAGGAAGGGGCATCGAAGGAGGAGACGCGGCAAGGCGGGAGCTCCGCATTGGGAGCTTCTTCGAAAAAGGTTTTGGGGAGGATGGCGCTTAGGCTGGCCGAACTATCTGAAGAAACCCAAACCAGGGCCTTGGTGGAAGAGGCTGGGAGGTTGAAGGCCTCTTAGACGGGGGCCGCCCAGGCCGGTCCTTCAGGTGGGGCTGGCCAACCCAGTAGTTTGGATGCTGATATTGAGGAAGCATTTTCCGCCATGATGAGGTCAGCCCTGTATCCGGGCGCGGATCCCTCGGCGAACAAATTTGCCGATTTGGAGTTGGTGGATGCTGCGTTCGGTCAGCAAGGCGTGGCCGAGAGTATCCATCTCCTTCCCGACATTGACAACACAACCCTGATGAGGATGACTCGGGCCTATGCCTCGCGGGTGAGTTACTTTTCTTGTGCAGTAGATGTTTCCCGATTGACCCCATCGTGGGTTCTTATTCATTTTTGTCTCGCAGAGCGTTTTGCTTTCCCGGGCGATATGCTGGCGCTTGAGTCTAGCGACATGGGTCAGCATTCAGGCCAGGCGGGATAATGCCGAGCTCCAATCACGATTAAAAGTGTCTGAGAAGTTCGAAGAGCTCATGGATATGACTGATATGAGCTTGAAGGGAATAAGGGCGGCACACCAGGTCGCTCTGGCCGAGGTGTCCAAGCAGAAGCGTAGGTTGGAGGAGTTGCAGGAACTCCTAGCGAAAAACGACAATGCGTGCTTGGAGCTGGCCAGAATCAGGTCGAGGCATTCCGCGGAGGTGAAGGCGATGCAAAGAGGACATAGCAAGAGCATGGGTCGGCTGGGGAAGGAAGCTGCCGACGAGAGGAAGCGTTTAACTAGGATGCTTGGCGAGGTGGAGGAGCGACTGAAGCGCTGCGATAGCGAGATTGCTCATTTGAAGGAGGGCTCTAAATGGCAACAAGGGGTGATAGCTCGAGTGAACGACGAGCTGTCCCAAGCCCAGGAGGTAATCGGAGCCAAGCAGTTGAAGATCAACAATCTGCAAGAGAGAGTTGAGCTGGTCGGGGCTGATAGAACTAGAGCCAGGAGTGAGGCTGAGGAGTTGGCCAAGAGGTTGGCCAGACGAGAGGAGGAGGTACGACCTCATTCTCCCCCCCCCCCCCCCCCCCCTTTTTAGCTTTTTCTACTGGTTTCTTGTGACGCTGACCTATTTCGGCTTTCTCAGATGGCGGAGTTGGGGCTGGAGGTTCGGGCTCTTCAAGGCGAGCTTGTGTCCAGCCGCAACAAGAGCTCAGAATTCGAGATGCGGGCCGGTGAGTTCGAGGAGCAAAATATTATTCTGCGGGCCCAAGTCGCAGAGGCTGAGAAACAGGCCGCCGAGGCCAACATGCAGCTCGCCATACTTAAGGGGAGGCAAGACGCTATCAGCGTAGACGCCTTCCATCATGGGATGGAAGAGTGCAAACAGAGGATACTCAGTGGGCACCCGGAATGGGATCTTTCTTTCCTGAGTGCTGAAAATCCCGACGATGGCGAGTCTGAAGAAGAGGATGAAGACAAATATGTTGACGTTTCTGATGCTGAACTTGGTGCCGCCCCTGGTCCCAGTGAAGCTGCAGCTTCTGAGGGACGGTCGCAAACTGCCGCAGAGGGGGTGAAAATATTGAAGAAGGGCGAACCTAGTCACGCCTCCGCAGATGTGACTGAGGGCTTTTCCAAAGCTGGTGCGGCTCCCGGTCCTTAGGAGCTGTTCTTGTATCCCGTCTTTTAGACATTAGTCTGATGTTTCTTAATAAATGAATTCCCCGTTTCCACTTAAGTGTTTTCCTTGTGTGACTTTGTTGTCGTTTCCGCCTCGATTGTGAGCGACCTATGGCTCACTGACGCTCTTAGGTCATCCTTATCTCGAGATTGAAGGAAACGCACCGGCTAAGGCCGATGGGCAAACCAGATCGGCTTGGGCCGACGAAGAAAAGTAGGTCGGCTGGGGCCGACAGACGAAATAGGTCGGCTGGGGCCGACGGACGAAATAGGTCGGCTGGGGCCGACGGGCAAATAGGTCGGCTGGGGCCGACAAGCAAAGTAGGTCGGTTGGGGCCGATGGACAAAATAGGTCGGCTGATGCCGACAAACAAAATAGGTCGGCTGGGGCCGACGGACGAAATAGGTCGGTTGGTGCCGACGGACGAAATAGATCGGCTGGGGCCGATGGACGAAAAGGCCTTTGTGCTTTCTGCTATTCCGTCAATTGTCCTGCTGTTCCGCAGGTGATTCAATTTTTATTTCATCAGAATTGATGATACGGCGTAGTGGGGGGCATAAAGCTGCATCAGAGCTTTCCGGAAGGTGCTCTTTTCCCATGCGGATCACTTCGTCGCGCACGCAATCGCTTACCATTGGAGGACGTCACTTTCGAAGGATGATATTCTGAACCCGTCGGTTTTCGAAGCGTCAGCGGACAATTCCCCGCATTTAATGATCATGATTCGGGATCAGGAAGGGATCTCCGTACATGTCACAGCTAAGGCGGTGGGCTTGGCGCGCAGTGGGGTGCTGCGCATATCCTGAGGGCCACGTGGAGGCATGGGCCAAGTGCTTGAATCTCGGGACTTTCAGCTTTAATAGCTTGTTCCCGGTTCTTTTCGGCCTATAAAAAAGGGAGAAAAGGGGTCATGTTTAGCTATCCTCAAAGTGTCTTTTCCATCAGAGCTTCCATTATCCTCACTTCTCTGCTGCTATGAGTGGGAGGTCCAATTTTTCCTCTCATAGGCTTCTTGCCGCTGGATAGCTGGGGCGACTGGGGAGCTGCCGAAGAATGGCTCGCCCTTAGGGGATGGGTCCCGGAGATCATATGGAGAGCGCACAAAGAGGGCGCGGGGATCACACGAAGAGCGCTTAATAACTCTTCCAGTGTGACCTTTGCGGTTTCCCTTCGGGGACGCATGGTAGGAAGTGCACGCGGGTCTCCCATGGGTTGTGTGAATTTCGCCTCCTCCCCTGGTTCGGATTCCCGGGCTCAGCTTCCTGGGGAACCTTTTGCCACCTGGGAAGGGGGTGAAAGAACCTCGCCCGCCGACTCCTTGTCCTTGAGACTTGGGAAGGCGCGGCGGCACGCACTCGGTTTGGGAGAGCGTTCCGACGCCAGGGTCCGCTGGCCTCCTGCTTGCTCGCCGAGGGGTTCCTCGGTTGGGTGGTCTGGGATGGCCATCCAGATATCTCGGTTGGGCCACCGAGATATCGCTACCACTTGAAGCCAGTCGCAACTATTGGTCTATGTCGACCGGCTATTATCAGACCGAACTGACTGGATGCGACTCGTCTGGCTCGACGATCGGATGCTGGAGCATCATAGATTGGCTAGGTCTGCTTTGGAGCAACTGCCCGAGTTTTGTATTTGCCTTTATTTTATGCATTTCAATGTTCTTGTAACGCCTGTGAGGCATTTGTAACTGATCTTGATCGGCAATAAAGAGAGTTATGTTCTATTTCTCGATCTCTATCTTTTCTTGTGCCGAACTTGTAGTCATTGTTGTTTGTAGGGTACAAAGGCATCCCGCTTGTCCTCAGACGAGGATCTCACGCTGTTAGAATTCAATCGAGGCTCGCGCGACGGTTCAGGGATCGTTTGGCGAAATATGCCCCTTGCTCTGATCAGAAGTTTGATATTTTCATGCTTCGCTTTTACCGAAGCTCGATTTATCGTGGGTCGGCCTTGGCCGAAGTTCAGGGAACTCGTACCCCCTCCCATCATGGTTCAGGGAACCTGTCACTCGGGCCAGCCGAGTTTCAGAGATATTTGACTTGGCCCTGCCAAGGTTCGGAGATAATTGACTTGGCCCTGCCAAGGTTCGGAGATTCAGTCACTCGGCCCGGCCGAGGCTCGGAGACATTTGACTTGGCCCTGCCAAGGTTCGGAGATAATTGACTTGGCCCTGCCAAGGTTCGGAGATTCAGTCACTCGGCCCGGCCGAGGCTCGGAGACATTTGACTTGGCCCTGCCAAGGTTCGGAGATAATTGACTTGGCCCTGCCAAGGTTCGGAGATTCAGTCACTCGGCCCAGCCGAGGCTCGGAGACATTTGACTTGGCCCTGCCAAGGTTTGGAGATTCGGGCTCAAGGGAGCGACTCACTTGCCATCGTGGGCCACGGCGTTAGGTCCACGCAGCGCTTGATAAGGGGCGCCAGAGCGGAACGGGCGGTATATTGTCACGCTTTTATTGGTGACGCCACTCTTCCCGAGGGGACAGGTTATTGGCCGAATGCCGGACTTCTGCGTTTCCCGAAAAAGAGGCCAGCATTAAGAGGCTCGGGGAAGCGCCGAATGCATTTATTGCGGGGGCCGACAGATTGAAAAATGTTTGCTTGGGGAATTCCCGAACAACCTTCTCGCGCTTACCGATCTCGCTCAGGATGGGGCGCGACACCTCGGATTTCGCAAGCGTTGAAACGGCGACGCATGGCAAGTTCTTATGGGTCGGTGGTCACGGCGCGACCGATAGAGATACCTGCATGACGAGTATAAATACGACCGAGGGGCATCAGTTTGGCCATCCCTCGATTTAAGTTCGAAAAAATGGCCTCCCCAGGGCGATCATCAGTCGGGTCGCGTTCCTCGCTCGACGGCCTGCCGCGTTCGAAGGAGAGGCATACCTTCGTTACTATTGACGGAGAGGGCCTAGCGTCGGCCTTTGCGAGTAATCAGCAGCTCGCGAGGATCGCCGAAGAGTACCTGGATGTGTCGGTCAGGGAGGCGAAGGCCTCACGCCGGTTGATGGACCGGCAGAGGGAGGAGATTGCGTCCCTTCGTCAGCAAGTGCTGACTTGACGGAGCGCCTGGAGGAGCTGCTAGCCTTCGGGAGTGACTCCGGATTTTGATTTAGGGCCTCTCTTCTTGTTTTTGTTTTTTACTGCCTCTTTGTAATCCTCTTTATAAATGAAAGATGGATCTTGTTTTTGAAGTCCTTTTCTTCAAGAGTTTATGGCCTTGACCCGTGTGATGAATTAGGGTGTTGGCGTTGCCCCATCGTTTTTGTGCATTGATGTAGGCGCTTTGAACGACGGGTTATAGGGGCATCACCCAAAAAGGTTTTCAGTAGCAGAGAGGGGGATCTCCTAGCTCTGCTTGGGGCCTCTGGCCGATCATGCGGGGCTTAATGGCCCTTTAGGGGGGTTCTGCCAATGGTGGCTTTCCCTCGTGCGCCAATGATTTTTTGTTTATCGCTCGTTTTCAAATCGGACGAAGTCCCTTGGGGACTATTTGAAATTTGCCTGGCTTTAATCGGGGCCTGTATACTTCGGCTTTTTCGCTGGGGTTTTAGCCCGAATGACTTTTACCTGATCTTGCCATAGCCAGGAGGATTCGTTGCTCGGCCCTGCCGAGGTTCGGAGAATATTTTACTTGGCCCTGCCATGGTTCGAAGATTTGTTGCTCGGCCCTGCCGAGGTTCGGAGAATATTTTACTTGGCCCTGCCAAGGTTCGGAGATTTTGTTGCTCGGCCCAGCCGAGGTTCGGAGAATATTTTACTTGGCCCTGCCAAGGTTCGGAGATTTGTTGCTCGGCCCTGCCGAGGTTCGGAGAATATTTTACTTGGCCCTGCCAAGGTTCGGAGATTTGGTGCTCAGCCCTGCCAAGGTTCGGAGAATATTTTACTTGGCCCTGCCAAGGTTCGGAGATTTTGTTGCTCGGCCCAGCCGAGGTTCAGAGAATATTTTACTTGGCCCTGCCAAGGTTCGGAGATTTTGTTGCTCGGCCCTGCCGAGGTTCGGAGAATATTTTACTTGGCCCTGCCAAGGTTTGGAGATTCCTGTTCAAACAGAGAGCTCGGTTGCGCCGAGGATTGGTAAGCAGTATCTGTTTCTTTTTGCGATTTATAGCAATATAGTGTATAATGATTCACACGACAGGTTTTGAGGAAACAGATAAGCAGGAATGTGTGGTGAGGCATGCGAAGATGAATTCAGAGAGGACATACCCTATTGATAATATTTACGAAGGTTGTCCGCATTCCAAGTCCGGGGAATGGACTTCCCATTCAGATCCTGCAGCTTGTAGGTTCCCGGTCCAATAATCTCCGCTACCTGGTACGGACCCTCCCAGTTAGGTGCCAGCTTTCCTTGCTCCAGCGGTTTGGAAACAAAAGCCTTTCGGAGGACAAGGTCGCCAGGCAGGAAGGCTTTTCCCTTGACCCTGGAGGCATGATAGCGGGCCACCCTTTGCTGATAGGCAGCCGTTCTGATCCGGGCCTTCTCTCTGATTTCCTCTATCAGGTCGAGGTTGGTGCGGAGTTGTTCGTTGCTAGTCCCCTCCGAGTAGCTCTCCACCCACAATGATGGGAGACCGACTTCCACAGGGATAACAGCATCTGTACCGAAAGCCATTCGGAAAGGGGTCTCGTCTGTTGGGGTTCTTGGGGTTGTGCGGTAGGCCCATAAGACATTGTGTAGTTCATCAGCCCACCTGCCTTGGGCTATGGAGAGACGAGCTTTAATTCCCTGAAGGAGGGTTCTGTTGGTCACCTCGGCCATCTCGTTGGCTTGTGGGTGCCCGACCGAAGTGAGGTGATGACGAATCCTGTGCTCCTCGCAGAACTGGCAAAATTTGGAGTTATCGAACTGCTTGTCGTTATCAGTGATTATAGTATGGGGGAGGCCGAATCGGCAGATGATGGACCTCCACATAAAGTCTCGGGCCCGTGCCTCGGTAATTTGTGCGACCGCTTCCGCTTCGACCCATTTGGTGAAGTAGTCGATGGCGACAAACAAGAATTTTCGCTGTCTCGTTGCAAGTGGGAATGGGCCGAGGATGTCCATCCCCCATTTGGCAAAGGGCCAAGCGGAGGATATAGAAACTAGCTCGGCGGAAGGGAGTCTTTGGATGTTTAAATGTCTTTGGCAGGGGTCGCAGGCGCGGACCAGATCGTTCGCGTCTTTCTGCATGGTCGGCCAGTAATAGTCTTGTCGCAGCACTTTATGGCAGAGGGACCGGCTTCCCAAATGGTTGCCGCAAATCCCTTCATGTACCTCGCGTAGAGCGTAGTCCGCTTCTGATGGGCGAAGGCACCTAAGCATTGGCATGGAAAATGACCGCTTGTACAGTTGGTTGTCAATCAACACGTAGTGGATGGCCTACAGCTTCAGCTTCCTAGCCTCTCTTCGGTCGGACGGAAGCGACCCTTCTTTGAGATATTTGAGGATAGGGTCGAACCAGGATGGTTCGGCCTCAACTTGCATCACGCGGTCGGCTTCTGTGATGCTCGGCTTTTCCAGAGTCTCCAGGTGGAATTTTTGCTCGGCATCCATTGTCTCCGTGGTTGCCAGTCGGGAGAGTAGGTCGGCACGGGCGTTCTCGGATCTGGGAATCTGAATAATTTCAAATTCAGAAAAATGGGGAAGCAAGTTACGCACCTCCTGGAGATATCGAATCATATTTGGTTCCCGCGCTTCGAACTCTCCCCGAACATGGCCGGCTACCAGTTGAGAGTCGGTGAAGGCGTTGAGCTTTTCCACCTTCAGATTGTGGGCGATCCGAAGACCAGCTAACAAAGCTTCATACTCGGCTTCATTGTTGGAAGCTGGGAAGGAGAATCGGACGCCATACTCGAAGGTCATCCCCTCAGGACTAGTGAGAACTAGACCCGCACCGGAGTGATGGGCATTGGACGACCCGTCGACGTGGAGGAGCCACCGAGCTCCAGACTTTGGCTCTTCAAGAGAGTCTGGGGTAGAACCGTCCTCTGGGATGGTACACTCGAGGAGGAAGTCGGCCAGTACTTGGGCTTTGATGGCTGGGCGAGGCTGAAAATGTATGTCATGCTCGCTTAGCTCGACGGCCTATTTGGTCATTCTCCCCGATGTTTCCGAACGATGGACCACCGCCCTGATAGGTTGGTCAGTCAGGAACGTCACAGCATGTGCTTGAAAGTATGGCCGCAGCTTTCGAACCGAGGTGATCAAGGCCAACACCATCTTCTCAATTCTGCTGTACCTCGTCTCCGCATCGCGATGCAGCCTGCTGACGTAATAGATCGGCTTTTGGACTTTGCCTTCTTCCTTGACTAGCACCGAACAAACCGCGCTCTCCGAAACATCCAGGTACAAGAATAGGGTCTCTCATGGGGTCGGACTACTGAGAAGCGGAGGCGAGCCGAGGTACTTCTTGAGATCTTGAAATGATTTCTGGCACTCGGGAGTCCACTGGAAGTTTTTGGCCGATCGGAGAGTTTTGAAGAAGGGGAGGCATCTCTCAGCCGACCGCGCCACAAAGCGGTTAAGGGCCACTATCCTCCCGGTTAGGCGCTGGACCTCTTTAACAGATGCAGGGGGCGCCATTTGTTGGAGAGCTTGAATCTTCTGGGGGTTAGCTTTGATACCTCGCTGGGAGACCATGAAGCCGAGGAACTTCCCCGAGTTGACGTCGAAGGCGCACTTGGTCGGGTTGAGTTTCATCCCATATTTGCGCAACGTTGCAAAGCTCTCCGAGAGGTCCTCGACATGCTGTGACGCCTCCTTGCTTTTAACCAGCATGTCGTCCACGTACACCTCCATGTTTCGGCCGATTTGTTTCTTGAACACCTTGTTGACCAGCCACTGGTAGGTCGCCCCTGCATTCTTAAGACCAAAAGGCATAACACGGTAACAGTAGGTACCTCGATCGGTTATGAAGGCGGTCTTTTCTTCGTCTTCAGGGGCCATTCGGATCTGATTGTAGCCGGAATAGGCGTCCATGAATGACAGCATCTGGTGGCCTGAGATGGCGTCCACGAGCTGATCGATCCGAGGGAGGGGGAAGCTATCCTTTGGGCAGGCTTTGTTGAGG
Organism: Calamus simplicifolius; assembly: GCA_900491605.1. Classification (NCBI taxonomy): domain Eukaryota; kingdom Viridiplantae; phylum Streptophyta; class Magnoliopsida; order Arecales; family Arecaceae; genus Calamus; species Calamus simplicifolius. The sequence goes on along the minus strand of UESW01004712.1, from coordinate 496,224 downwards.
TCGGTGAAGTCGATGCAGATCCTCCATTTGCCGTTCGACTTTTTCACCATGACGACATTTGACAGCCAGTTCGGGTAATTTACCTCTCGGACGAAGTTGGCCTTTATGAGTTTGTCGACCTCTTCTTCAATGGCTTTTTGCCGCTCTGGGGCGAAGCTTCTTTTCTTCTGCTTAACAGGCCTGTGCCTCTCATCCACATTGAGATGGTGGACGAGGACCTCGGGGTTGATTCCTGGCATGTCGGAGGCGGTCCAGGTGAAGATGTCGGCATTGCTTTGGAGAAACCTGATCAACCTGTGTCGAGACTCTCCTTTGAGCAGTGACCCGATCCTTGTGGTTCGGTCGGGCTGAGCTTCGTCCAATGGTACTTCCTCCAATTCCTCTACCGGTTCTCCCCGTTGTTCGGCGAAGTCTTCGCGAGCGTCTAACCCGTCAACTTTGGGCATCCTAGACTGAAGGCTCGTAACGAAACATTGCCGAGCCATGGCTTGACTTCCCCGAACCACGCCAACTCCTTGCTCGGTGGGGAACTTCATAGACAGATGCGGGATGGAGACCACTGCCTTGAGAGACATTAAACCAGGCCTGCCGAATATGGCGTTATATGGGGATCTGAGGTCGGTCACTAGGAAATCGGTCTGTACAATAGTCATAAGGGGCCAGTTTCCCGCGCGGACCGTCAGGGTGATGATTCCTTCCGGGACAATGACGTCGCCGGTGAATCCCATCAAGAAGAAATCCACGGCTCGAAGATTTTCCATGAGCAATTTCATCCTGGCAAACACACCGAGGTACAAAATGTTTACCGAGCTTCCACTATCAACGAGGATTCGGCTTACATCATAATTGTTCAAATTAAGGGATACAACTAGTGCGTCATCGTGGGGGAGTTGTACTCCCAGGAGATCATCGTTGGAGAAGGAGAGTTCGCCTATCCGTGCCTTCTTTGGCACTGATCCATCTCTGCCACCTCCGGGGCTCGATCCGCCGGCCTCTTCAATCATATTAATACGACCGATCACGGGCGGATTGGGTGGAGGAGGAAGTTGTAGGAGCTCGGGCTGGCGGTCACCTCCTTGTTGTTGCGGCTCGGGTGCCCTCCTAAACTGATCTAGTCGTCCCCGCCGAATCAGCCTCTCTATTTCATTCTTCAGCTGCCAGCATTCTTTAGTGTCATGACCGTGCTCCCTATGGTAGCGGCAGTACTTGGCGGGATCTCTTCGGGTCGGGTTCCCTCGGAGAGGTACCGACCGGGGAAGTTGGCGCTCTATCTCCATGAGAATTTGCGCCTGGGGCACAGTCAGCGGAGTATAGCGATCGAATCGCCTGGGAGGACTCTGGGAGCGATTCCTTGGCGGTGGCGGAGGGACTCTCTGGCGGCGAGGCGGACTTGGCCGCCGGGCGGGACGGTGCCTGTCGGGGACTTTGGGCTCTTGCTTCTTTGCATGCTCAGCGCGGGCAATTCTCCGCGATTCCTCGACCCTAGCATATTTGTCCGCAAGGGCCATCATATCAGAGAGACATGGGGGGTAACTGACCTCCATCGCCAGGTAGAAGTCGCTCTCCTTCGAAACTCCCCCCGCCAGGGCGGACATAGCCACCTCATGATTAAGGTGGTCCACCTCTAACATGGCCTTGTTGAAACGGCCAAGGTAATTCCTCAAGGACTCCCCCTCTCTCTGCTTGACTTCGAAGAGGGAGTCGGATCTTCGTCGGTGGCGGCGGCTGCTGACGAACTGATCGATAAAAAGGCGGCTCAGCTCGTCGAATGAGTCAATGGAACCCGGTTTCAAGGCGTTGAACCAGGTTCGGGCGGATCCTCTGAGGGTGGAGGGGAAGGCGCGGCAGAGGACCGCATCAGATGCTCCGTGGAACATCATTATTGACCGGAAGCTACTGAGTTGGTCGTCCGGATCAGTGGAGCAGTGATAGGGTTCAACGACTGGTAGTTTGACATGGGAGGGGATCACTTCCTCCATGATCCCCTTAGAGAAAGGGATGCCCTGCTCCGCCTTGGGCTGGGACAGATGGGTCTGCTTGGCGGCGTTCAGCTCCTGACGCATCTCCTGGATCTGACGGCGGATCTCCTTTTCACCGGTTAGAGGAGAGGCTGGGCGTGAGAATCGCAAGGATGGCGTGGAATCATGGTGAGACGTCGCCGGGGAGAGGGAGTGGGCTCGCCGAGATCTGAGAGGATCTCTATCATAACCGGCTCGCAGGACTGGTTTGTCCCCCCTGGGACGATATGGGGGATCCGCTGATCCATGCGGATTAGAGGAGGAGGTCGCCGGCGAAGAAGAAATTGCCGCCTCCTTCTGAGGATGCGAAGCAGGAGGAGCTACAAGGCGCTCTTGTACCAGGTGGGTAAGGGCCTGGACCTGTTGGACCAGTGTAGCGAACTGGTCTTGGGTCACCGGATGGCAGGCGGCGACGGGGTTTCGACCGGTGGAGGTTGCGGCGCTGTAGCGCCAGTCGGATCAGGCCTCTGGGAAGCGACCTGATCTTGGGCTTCAAAGGCTGCTCTTCTCCGGTTGGCCATTGGAGAGGTTCTTCTTCGGATTTAGATCCTTGTCTCCTTTCTTCAAGTTTTAATGGGACTTGAGGCCCTTCCTCTAGCGCCAATCTGTTGCCGCCAGGATCCGTCCTCCGACTCGGGCGCGGTCGATCTCCAGGAAGAGGGGGGGCGGACCTGCAAAAGAAGTCCACACGCGGGGGATGCTGGGGGTGGTCCTCCGCGGAAGACCCTCTGACGCTCAAGTCAGTGAAGAAGAAATCGGCGATCAACCAGACAGTGGGGAGGTGGATCTCTCCGGGAGGCCTCTCCGGGGGCGGCCAATCGGAAGCTCCAGAGGGCAGGAGCGCCGACGAGCTGCTGGAGAGAGCAGTGAGGTGCGCGTGTAAGAGGCGCATGCCTGTGCCCAAGGAGAGAGTGCGTACCTAAGGGAATCTGCGAGTATGGTATTTATAGACTGTCACCTAGGTTTTGAGCATCTTCTAGAAGGTTCGGAGGTTGTTACGATATGGAGGCGGGCAGAATCAGGCCGTTGTGGGGCCGTTAGAATCTATATCCCGTTTGTTCAGGTATCGACGGCTGGGAGAGCTCCTTGATGTCTCGAGATCTGGTTGAATAGGCCTGGGGCGGTTATGATAGGTTTTAGGTCACGTCCCGACATGATTCCTTTCCTAGGATGCCGTTCTGGTAGGCCCGGGCTCTCCCGCGTCAGGTTCCGCGGAGGTAGATGTTAGGTTGTGGATCGCTCGAAGAAGCCGAGCTACGGAAGCCTGGAAGGGCCGAGCTATGGAAGCCCGGAAGGGCCGGGCTACTGAAGCCCGGAAGGGCCGGGCTACGGAAGCCCGGAAGAGCCGAGCTAAGGAAGCCCGGAGGGGCCGAGCTACGGAAGCCCGGAAGGGCCGGGCTACGGAAGCCCGGAAGGGCCGGGCTAGGGAAGCCCGGAAGGGCCGGGCTATGGAAGCCCGGAGGGGCCGAGCTAAGGAAGCCCGGAGGGGCCGAGCTACGGAAGCCCGGAGGGGCCGAGCTACGGAAGCCCGGAAGGGCCGGGCTATGGAAGCCCGGAAGAGCCGAGCTAAGGAAGCCCGGAGGGGCCGAGCTACGGAAGCCCGGAAGGACCGAGCTATGGAAGGGTAGCTCGGCCGGGCCGAGCTATGGAAGCCCGAAAGGACCGAGCTACGGAAGCCCGGAAGGGCCGAGCTAAGGAAGCCGGAAGGGCCGAGCTAAGGAAGCCCGAAAGAGCCGAGCTAAGGAAGCCCGGAGGGGCCGAGCTACGGAAGCCCGGAGGAGACGAAGGGAGGAGGTTAGCCTTAACCGCCTCGCACGGATATTAATGTAATGACGATTTTACCCCTCAGCATGTTCGAAAACTTTTAACTTGAAAGGCAGTAAGCATCTTATTTAGTCATATGTATCGAAATACTTAAATTATTTATAAATTATAATTTTTCTTGTAGATGGATGAGCATGGGCGAAAACCCCGTAAGGTGAAATTTTACCGGATGACTCATATTCATAATGATGGTACTTTTGTCAGAGATGAATCAAGGGACTTATATGTAATTATTTATTATAATTTTATTTTATGTAATTATTTATTACATTGCGTTGGATCTTCTTGAATTGCGGAGCATTTTTCTTTATATCTTAGGATGCTAGTGAGTTGTATTGGCTTGTTACTTGAGTATTTTTTCCGTGTCCAAGATTGTGATTAATGATCACAATTGATATTTTTTGATCAGCACTGAAAGAAATACCGTTAGTACAGGGAATGACACGATCGACTACCTGTTGGTGGATTAGCAATAACCAAAAATATTGACCTTCTGATGTCAATTAATCTTATAGATTTTTGTGAGCCTCTATCAAGCATCACAGAGACGATTTTCGCTCTCAAACCCAGCAATGCCTAATGTTTTTAACCAGTCATTGCTACTGAGGTGCACTCTTATTTATTAGCACTGCTTACTTCTATTCCACAACTCAATGATAATTATAATATCATGAGTTTGCGAGTTATAAGTCTTGCAAATGCTAGTGCATCAGATAGAGAGAGAGAGAGAGAGAGAGAGAGAGACCAGGCATATTGTCATGACTTTTGGGTTGGTGGTGGGTTGATGAGCATAAACCAATCCGATCAGAGACCGGTAGTCCGTAAGCTGGAAAGAGTGGGGAGATAACTCATGCCGACGCTTTAATTAAGCTGGCGTTTTAAATACTATGACGAAGCTTTATAAAGCTTGGGCATGATATTTTTCTGACGCTTTATAATGCATCGGTATAGTATTTTTTTTGAATAAAATGTTAAAAAATTTTGTCTTCACTTTCATTGTCTCGACGCTTATAAAAGTGTCAGGAGAAGGCTGTCTTTCGACGCATCTTTCGATGCTAGAAAAATGTTAAAAAATTAATTTAAAAGCATTGCTACACCGAAAAGTTACTGTAGTGATATTGAGGTATTCATCGAAATTTAGAGGGGGTGTTACATGAAAACAATTCTAGTTTGCCTCCCCGCGCTAGAAATGCGTTGGGAAATTAATTTAAAAGCATCACTACACTGAAAAATTAGTGTGGTAATAGAGAGGTGTCCATTGAAATTTAGAGGAGTGTCACATGAAAACAATTCTAGTTCATATTAATTACTTTGATAAATTTGACGAAAGTAGAGTAATCCGCACGAAAAGGACCACACCTAAACTGTGCTTGGGTTAAAAATAGAGTTGGATGGCTCGTAGCTTTTTTTCCTTTTTTTTTTTTTTTTCTTTGTTATAACAGCCTGACGCCTTTTATGGCCGTTCGCTGTGGACGCATTTGAGTTATCCCTGTTTGACCGTACGCTGAAAACGTGGAGGAGGAGCCAAGGAAAGTGGGTGACATGACAGGTGGGCTCCTTGCATGTGCCGTGCTAAGTCCAAGGCCAATTTGGGTGCGGAGGCCGGCCACTTTTCCTTGTCGAATTAAGGTTGAATGGTCTGGCAAATTTCAGTTAAATGGGCTGGCCGAGTTCATGGACCAGTTGTTGTACTGCTGAGCCTATTCGTCCCCTCCCTTCCGTGCTGATGAATTTTTTTTTCCCACTATTTTGCTTGAATATATATATATAATACGTGACTTCTTCATTATGATTGCATTATTCTTTGTTATCCTTCACTAATTAAATATATTTTTACTAGACCCAAATAAGATCCAGAACTAGATTCAAGCTATAGTTTTACATTTTCGGATTGCATTCATGTCTACGGATCTCGATGACAGCCTTGTTAGCATGACTATACTAGAGAGGTTGCTCACGAAATGCACACAACCATTAGTGCAAAAAAAACATCTTTGTGCATCATGATGCATAAAGATGTATATGATTATATATATATATATATATATATATATATATATATATATATATATATATATATATATATATATATATATATATGCCACGATCTAATAAGCTATAGCGCATCTTGCATGCGTATCAATATGAAAGTATGTTCAATGAATAAGTTTAACGCATGTCATCATATACATGGAAGGGGTGCACGAAGATTTTTTTATTTTTTTTTTATTTTTTGAGAACGCCCGGATTGCAGACCCGGTCCACCGCGTAAGGTGAACGGCACGCGAGTCTACGGTCATCCAGAGCGTGAGACGTGGCCAAAAGCCATCAGACTCGTACAAAAAGGAGTGATGTGAACTCCTTGCCATGCCATGCGCTTTGATTTTTGACTCTTCCTAGATACGGAAACCAGGACTTTCAGGTCAAGAGTAGGCGAACGAGAACATAGAATACCCACAATCTTCTCCCATGGTGACGGGTTGGAAGAGCTAATTCCTGAAGTTAATAAACGGCCTATCAGATTTTATTAACAAGAAATCAGATTATATTTGTAGAGAACTTTATTTTATCCATTGGCTTATTTGAAAGATTAGAGCTTTGGCTGCTGATTGTGTCCGTGCTACTCAAGAGGTTGATCAAGACTTTTCTGGCCTATAGGGTTCCTCTTCTGCTTGGGCAGTGAACCGAAATACGGTTTTCTTTTCTTGAAAACCCCTTCTCTAGAATTTATCAAAATTAACTTTGACGGTAGTGTTCGTGATAGATATGCTGGATCAGCCGTTATCATCTGTGGGTCTCAGAGCGATATGCTGGCAGCGGACAGATTTAGCATCCTCAACTCCTCTGTCTCAATGACTGAGCTTTATTGGGTCTGGGCTGGTATTACCTATGCTTCTAAGTTTCTACGAGCCCATAGAGTAGTCATTGAAAGCGATTCTTTGACGGTCATTAGGTGGTTACGGAAGGATAATGTTCCCGCTGCCCCTATTAATCTGATTCTTCGGGACATCTGATCTATTCTTCAGAAAATGGTTGCAGCTCAGATATCTCATATTTTTCGAGAAGCCAACTCGGCGGCTGACTGGGTAGCGGCTTCTGTTGCTCAATATACGGGCCACTGGCTATAGAGTCTAGGTGACCCTTGTCCTCCTGTTTTGTTTTAATTTTTGTATTCTGATGTATCTGGGCTAACTCACGCAAGACTAGTTTGAAGGCCCATGTGTACTAAAAAAAAAATCCTGAAGTGTACTAAAAAAAAATCCTGAAGTTAAAAACTAAATATTACTTAGATTTATTCGTTATTCCAATTGTGCTCTATTTTTCTTCCCCCCTAAGGTAGATATATAATTACTTAATTCACCTACGTAGCAGCATCAAGTCATCGTATCTTTTTGAAAACGTTGTTAAACGATACCAATTTTATAACATTAATATAAAAAATAAAAAATAACATTTAAAATAACATTTTTATAAGCAATTAAGAAGCATCATTTTAAATGATATTTTTATAAGTCCTTTTTATTTTATTTTTTTTATAAAATGATGCTTTTTAAAAGTATTATTTTAAATAATATTTTTAAAATAATATTTTAATTTTTTTATATAATTTTTATTTTTATACCGTTGTTGTAAAACAGGCGTCAAACGGGACTGGTTTGAAAAAATACCTCTCAAGCGAAGCCACCTACCCTCTCACCGGTCTCAACGTTTAAATTGTATGCTTCAAGAAAGAAAGCGAGATGTCTTCACCTGTCCCAACTCATCGCTTGTCTTCTACCGTCTCTTTCCTTGTGATGTGCTCCGATTTTATTTTATTTTTTATTTTTTATTTGTTTGGCCCATAAAGTTGACAAGAGAGATTCGTCAATAATTCAGCTGGGCGGCGGCACCGCCTACGCGCATACAGTGTCATCACCAATACGATTCCGATTTCAATGCTTCGTTTGAATACGATGAAAACGATAAACGCGAGACCTTCTTTCGTTTATGTTACCTTCTCTCCTCGTGCATACATCATCAGTTTGAAAAATCTTTTTCCAAGAGCCTTTTGAGACTTGCCCGGAGAACGATGTACTAGACGGCGTTTGAGCTGTGGAAATTAACCGACTTTTTATTTTTTTTTTTTTTATCGCTCGTCCGAAACGTATCCCACCATCCCATTGACTACTAGACCTACCGCATGCTTATAAAATGATGTTGCAGTGCCTGAGGTCCCTCACCAAAAGCTGAACTTTTTTTAATTAGGGGAAAGAAGGCATTATTTTCTTTCTTGGCCTGTTAGAAATGAAAGCTCTAGATGCGATCTTCTCTTGTTCCATCCTCCTTGTTCTCCTTCTGTCTTGGAATCCATAGTTGTTGTATCTCAAGAAGTTGGTAATATATATTGACAGTACTTGGGACTTAAATGGTTGTTTTTGAGAGTTTAATTTGGTTCTTTGTGGTTGGTGCAGAGGATGAGAGCGAGTTCAGCTACGTGGAAGGTAGCCCCAATGGACCGGAACACTGGGGAGAGATCCGCGAGGAGTGGGCTATGTGTGGCAATGGAGCCATGCAATCACCAATCGATCTGATGCATGAGAGGGTGAAGATTTTGCCTCAACTGGGGAGACTAAAGAGGAGCTACAAGGCCTCAAATGCAACGCTTAAGAACCGTGGCCATGATATAATGGTGCCATCCCAACCTTATAGCCTATTATTATTTTGAGTTTGTTTATTTTCCTAATGGTATTTCCGAAAAATAAAGGCCTCTAAATGTTTATTATGGCTCCTTCGTTAGAATTTATGAAGTTGAACTTGTGAAGTTTTTTATGTACAGAATTTTTAATGCTCTTTTCGTTGCCTGTTAATTTAACTTTTGTATTTTATTATGCTTCATTTATGATAAAATTTTGTGTTCTAGTTGGAATGGCCGGAAGGAGGAGGGTCGATTCGCATCAATGAAACAGAGTACGAGCTTAAACAATGCCATTGGCACTCTCCCTCAGAACATAGCATCGATGGCAAGAGGTCTCTCTCTCTCTCTCTCTTCTTATGGCTTCTTCAAAAATATTCACAACTCAAACCGCATCTCATGTCTCCATATGTTTTGGTTAAAGCGTTGTAACGTGAACAAGGATCATTATTTGTAAGAGTTCCTTCCCTGTATTCAGATAAGAAGAAACGATTATAGTTCATGAGACCAAGATATTAATAATATAGCATTACATTTTTTAATCCATAAAACCTACTCTTTTTATATATAAATTTAAATTCCAGTACTATTATAATACATTATGTTCTCTCCAGCCTGGCCATCCTAATTCTATAAAGACCTTGTTTGATACGGTGGATTGAATAGGATTGAATTGAGAATCATGGGTTGGCAGACCAATCCGGCCGTCACACGTGTTTCCGAGTCTCACGGGATTAGATTAGTAATTCTATGCCGCTTTAATCCCGTGCAGCGACTCAAACACATCCTAAGAAATCATTTGGCTTCAAGAACAAATGTATAAAAATGTCCTTAGAAAAACTAATATTTGTTATACTCGGTTGCTTGGACACAAAACAGGTAAATTTGAAGATTTATCATTACATATCTAAAATTTTTATAAAGTTAATTTTACTTTTTCCTTCATTTATATTCTCTTGCAACCAAACATACCTCAATGATTCTTTTTTTTTTTTTTTTGCCTGTGAATAGCAAGAAAACTTCAAGTTAAATTGTTTCAAAGGGAAACTAGATCTATATTCTCTTTTAGGCTATGTTTGAAATAGGGGATAAAGAAGGATATCTCCTGAATATCCTCTCTTATCCTCGAAAGAGATAATTCTAAAAAAAGTTTAATAAGAGAAGATAACCTATGAATATATCCCCTTTTTTATTCCCAAAAGTTATAACTATAGGAGATAACTTTGAAAAAATTTATTCCCTAAGGTAGTGTTTGAAATTGGGAATAAGAGGGGATATCCGGAGGATATCCCCTTTTATTCTCAAAAGCCATAACTACAAGGGATAGCAGAGAATAAAGTTAACCAAAGGGATAATCCATGGTTAACCATGGTTAACCATGGGATATTCCCTCAATTTATTCCCTAGAAAATGTAGGAATAGCTGGTTATCCCTCCAAATAAGAGTAAAAAAAAGGTTATCCTATGAATTTACCTTTTTGCATTTGATATGATCAATGGGATAGCCAAGGGATATCCCTAAGGATAGCCAGGGGATAAACTCTATCCCGTACACTTATCCATGGATAATATTTTTCCTATCAAATACTACCTAAACTTATTCCCTAGAAAACCCTAAAAAAACTAAAACTATATTTTAATGATAAAATAATTATTTAAAAAAATAATTATTTCTTTAGCTATTCTCTAGATAAATATTATTTTATATACTTATTCAGAAATAACTTATCGGTTGGCAGGTTTGCGCTTGAGGTTCACACGCTCCACCAGACCTCTGACAACAAATCAGCTGTGGTCGGTATCATGTATACGATCGGCAGGCCGGACTCATTTCTTTCAGAAGTACTCCTTCCTCCACTTCCTCTTCAGTTAGTGGCATCGCTTCGTGCACAAAATAAAGCTCATGATAAATTCTCTTGCTTCTTTGCAGTTGATGGAAAAAATCCAAGAAATTGCAAACACTGAAGAAGAGGAGACAAATTTAGGGATTGTCGACCCAAGGCACATAAAGATAGGGAGTAGAAAGTACTATAGATACATGGGATCTCTGACAACCCCTCCTTGCACTCAAGGTGTTGTATGGACTATTTCTAAGAAGGTACGTACGTATCTGATCTCCTTAAATCTCCTCTATAAAAATTCTTGGTGGTACATCACTTCATATATATGTAATCGTAGTTCTGAAAAGTTTATGTTGGGTTACAGATCAGAACTGCTTCAAGAGAACAAGTGGAGTTGCTGAGGGACGCTGTGCATGATGTAAGTTCCCTGGTCCTTCATATAATAGCAGTAAATAGCATATGAACTGGTGAGGACCTATATGGTTGGTAACAAATATGCATGTTGACTAACTGAAGCTTTATACTCTTTGAATCAGCATTTCCATTTACAACAATTATATCCAGGATAAAGTTTAACCATAGTAATTAATGCCTTCAATTACCTTAAGCCGCCCTTAACTGGCAAGATGAAAACATTGGAGATCTCCTTGCTTGCAAATCAACATGCCATGATGACTCCTGGACATTTTCTCATAAGATGTTCCTAGATGAGGGATACTGTCTACCTAATCATGAAAACAAATTATAACAAACAATATCATCTTGCTTGCTGTTTGGTTTTCAATCTTTTGGACATAGAGGCATATGAATATTATGATTTGAAGATCATCAATCATTTAGTATTCCTCTCATTGTTACATCTAATACCTTTGTAAAAGTAGGCTTTAGTTTCCTCCCTCTGATGCATCATTAGAGGCAAAATTGATTTGTTCAGGACATGAAATACATTGTTTTGCTTAATTTGTGATTCAAGACAATAATCCACATGGTTCGACCATTTTATTATTTGTTCAGAGCATAACATTTGTTGTACTAGTACTATTCACTTCTGTAACTATTTCGATGCACAAGTAGTAAACTATATCTGAGTTAGGCAATTTGTACAATTTATTTATCATAAATTGTGTGCGCCAATTTTCTTATTTATAGAGTTCTATCTTCTTCTTCTTCTTTTTTAACATCTTGTTTTTTTTTTTCATTTACAGAATGCACAGAATAATGCAAGGCCAATCCAACCAATCAATGGTCGCGAGATCCTATTTTATACTCCGAGGATTCATGAAAAGGGTCAATGGTTTCATCATTGATCATATGATATGCTACCCCGTTTTTATTCTCTAATATATTGTATTTCTTGTTGCTAGTTGCAAATAAATGATCTGTTTTGTACGAGAGGAATAAGATTAGTTTGTTATTTGCTATTTTACATGTTGGGAAGAGCTAATTTGTTTGAAGAATGAACGCTCTTAACACTTCCTATGAACTACCAAATGAACAATATGATGCCTTCTATGCCATTAGAGAGGTTGCCTTCTATGTCTAGGGTCCAAAAACTCACAAATCCGTTTGGGTACAAGAAAGCAAGACGGACAAGATCCATACCAACTTGTGCCATCATAGCTTAAAAAGGATCCAATTGGTACTTTCATCTTACTTAACTGGTTATAAACCATTCCATCCTTAATTACTCGATGTGGGACTAATTGGGAGGGGTATCACAATCTATCCCTCTTAAAGAGACGTCACCAGGGCACATGTATGGCTCCTTATTGATGTAATACTTTATCCTGTGTGGCACTTAGCTCTTGCACTTTCGGACTTCCAAATTCAAGAATTTGTTTCGTTACAAAAAACCAAAACGGATAAGGTCCACACCAACTTGAGCTACCATAGCCCAAAAAGAATCTAATTGATACTTGTTCATCTTACTTAACTGGTTATAAACTATTTCACCCTTCCTTAATTATCTAATGTGAGACTAATTGGGAGGGGCATCATAGTTCATCGTACCCTCCACCCTGTAACTTGCCCAGCATATTTTTGAAATTAAAAAAATAAAATAAAATTCCTTGCATTGTCCCGCCAACGAGAGTAAATTAGATGGGTCCGGCGATGTTCATGGGTTAGAGAAACTATAAATGCATTTTTAATTATACTAATACTTTTAATGTGGAAGTAAGCTTTGGAAAAGCATGTTAACTATAAATGATTTAATAATTAATTTTTTAAAACTAAAAATAGAAAAATATTTGGTTATATAATCTATCATTAAATGAGAGATCGGAGTGTGGTTTCCCTCTTCCATGTATCCATAAAAGGAAAAAAATGGATATATAAACATCTTGGGCTTTACCTCTCATTTGCACAACTTTTTAAGACTTAGGATTTTGCGCAAAAACAAAAAAATTTGAATCCAAGTTAATTGGCATTAAGTAAACTTGAGTTATAAACTCCTTAAACTTTTCTTTTTTAACCAATGTAAGACTATTTTGAAGTATTATAATCTTTCATTTTTTATAAAGAATATCATCGTCGCATGTTACATGTTAGATAGAACTATCCAAGTTAATTATAAGTTCATTTATTATTAATTAACTTACATTTATATTTTTAAGACTACATAAACCTAGTCCGTTAATAGATTAATCAAACCAGTAGGTGCGCTTGAAGTATTACGAATGGGATCAGAATGAACTCAAGTATGCGAAAGTTAGTGAATAAAAGAAAAATGTAAACTATGAGATGGTGGTAGAGAAAGCTCTGTGAGCCACCTTGCAGTATTAATTATGTTTTTAAAATAAATTCTAATTAGCTTTTAGTATGCAATAAGAACTTTACTTAATAAAAAGGAAAAGATTGCAATGCCTTAAAATAGTTATGAGTTGACATAACTTGCATTCAAATTTTTAAAGCAACATAAATTTGATTTGTTAATAGATTAATTGAGCTAGTAGGCATACTTAGGATATGATTTATTTAAAAAACCTCTACTTTTTTACTATACAAATTTTTAATATTAATTTTTTAAAAAATTATACCCATCTATGCATATCATCAACCCTTTATAATTTTTAAAAAACATAAAACAATCTCTAATTCACATATTTTATCTCTTTTCTCCTTTAATCTTTAAAACTTTTCATGAGTTTATTTTTAAAATGGACATTGCACTTGTCCATTGAGTTTATGTTTAAAATGGACATTGCACTTGTCCAATTCTTTGTATCTTCAACGTTAGGTGAAGGAATATGATGATAAGGGAACAAATATGAAAGGATTAGGCTTCTTTTCTAATACACTCATGGACGAAACAATCCGCCATGATATGATCCATACCAACCCAGCACACCATCAGTCAAAATTCTAAGAGTAAAGGAGGGGGGAAAAATCATGTAGTTTTTCTTAATTATTCTTAGATTTTTGACGTCTTTTTTTTTTATCGTTTAATCCTCCATCCTTTCTCCGTACCCATCAGCTTTTCACCTTATGCTCCCTCAACCACCACCACCACCACCACCCCCACCATCTCTCTCTCTCTCTCTCTCTCTCTTATTTCCTGGTTTCTATACAGATTTTTAAATAAATTATAATTTTTAAATTTAAAACATAAAATTACATTAAAAAAACTCATTTGTTTTTTATCCTAAAATAAAAGATTAATGAAGAAAAATACTAATTTTTAACTCTTAAAAAACTTTTACTTTTGAAATAAAGAATCCACTGATCCAACTTCTCTCGAACTAAACACAACATCTTAATCTTTTTCATCAAAAAGAAGCAATGTATATAAGTTCTCATAATCTTCAGATAAAGTAATTATTTTCTTATAAATTTATAATAGATGGCTAGGTTTATTATTTTTAATCATCATAATAGATGTAATAACATTTCCCAAATAATTCACAACCAGATATTTTTGCTGAAACCACGTAGAGCAATAACAAATATAATGGTTTCATTTAATTAAATCTCTTTTCATATATTATAATATCTCATACCAACATCATCATGGACGTCATCATTATTATTTCAAAAGGAATGACAGAAAGTTCAACATTTTCAAAGAATTTTAAGGCATGAAAGTATTAGATAAAAATCTGAAGGCATTGAATATTGAAAACTGATAAAATTTAAAATTATATATAGCAGTTGAATTATTTACAAGTTCTATGTTCAACAAGATCAGAATTTACTTTTTTTAATGAGTTATACCCAAGAATAAAAAAAATTTGAAAGGTTTGGGCGACAGCAAATTTCTGCTGTTAGGCACTTAGAGGGATCAGATTTCGTTGGTATGACCACGGCCTTCCAAACCTAAAAACTTTTAACCTAACATCTCCCCTTAAAGTTGTTAAAAAAGCTATGAACCTTGCTCGACCCAGCCTGGTATAGTCTTTGATATATGAGAAGCCATATAAATATTACGACTGGATGAGTGCATGCTGGCGTTTTTGTAGCCACAATCTCTAACGATCCGCTTTCAAATTCTGCTAAACATTGAAGTCCTCCAAAATAAAATCTAAATTGTGATTGGAGAAGGAGAGAATCTGGGAGAGGACAACGTGTCAAAGCCTCTCAAAGTGGTCCAACATTTCTCAGAAAAGGAGCGACAGATAAAATGGTGGTCAGTAATCATCGTTTTCATTTTAGTCTCTCGTTGAAATCAACTTTGATGGGCTTTAATAATTTTATTTAATTGTTTTTTTTTAAACTTTTTGAGAAGAAGGGCGACCAAGGTCACCATCAACTTTTGGTGAAAATGAAATGACCAATACAAAATCTACTGTATGAAGTAGACTAGATAGAATGTTTTCGGCGTGTTATACCAGACTGGCAATCCTAGCAAAGGTCCAAAAACAATCAATTCTTTCCTAGGATGGAAAAGTCTTTCTGCATCGCGTGCGTTGCAGAAGTAAGTGCACCACAAGCTGCATATGATCATGCATGCAGTACAGAAAAAAATAAAAATATTTTGCAAACACGTGAGGCTACACACGCGCATGATCAATCATCGTGCATCCTGCATCGTGCGCAATGCATAAAAAGTTTTTCCTCACAGAATGATAAATGAATGGTTCATGACTGGATTGATTCTCATGCCCCTTTTATTTCCATCTCATTCCCTATCATCCATTAAATATAATCCGTATTTCTCATCATTCTACTTTTATATTTTTAAATTATTTTAAAAAATTCATTTTAAAATCTTTTTTATCAAAATCATAATTTAATTACATAAAAATATATAAATTACTTTTTTATCATTAAAAATTATATAACAAACTTGAAACCCCATGGAGAGAGTTTAGAATGGACTAATATTTTTTGATCTTATTTTAATATTAAATATAAAATTTTTAGTTTTTTTTTTTAAATTCATTTCAAACTTGACCAAAGGTTGAAGATGTCCATCCCTATCAGGGCAGGTTCAAGATGGGATGGGATAAAATTCCTTTTTTTTTTTTCTTCAACATCAAAAACCTAATTATTTTTTTACCAACTCTCTTGACCAGCCAGTTAGTCTTCATCAGTATTTTTTTCTTTAATTTCATCACTATATAGCCTTATGTGGTTGGTATGAACTCCCTAGAAAAGATTTTTTTTGAAATGACCATCTTGCATCATATTTTATTTGGTTAGTGAAAATTAGGTAGTCATCAAAAATTATCTAATAAAAAATGATAATATTTTTATGAAGTCTCAATTTAAATTGGAGATCAAATGATATCTTCTTACGGAAATTAATATGCTTCCATTAATAACCTATCAACTATCAAGTTAATAGAGAAAAAAAAATACAGGAGAAAAAAGTCAAAAAAAAAATTGTATCATATTTTCACTATATTTTTTTTTATGCATAACATAATGGATATCTTCTAGAACCGCTGCATGATCGACCTATTCTTTTTTTTGATAAAAAAGAAGCTTGGATGGATGCACCTGCCACTGTTTTTTAAAAATACTCTGCCACCTGTCTGCATATTTTGCTAATGTTGTTTTCTGAAAACCTCTATCCATCTCAATGCATGCCATCAATCCATTATATATATATATATATGTTAAAAAAAATTGAAAGCAATTGACTGCTTCTCCTTCAATCTGAAAAATTTTTCATGCGTTTATTTTTAAAATGCACATTACACATGTCCGGTACTTTGTATTTTCGATGTTTGGCGAAAGAATATGGTGGATGAACAAAACTACTTGACAACTTTTTATTAAAATATTATAAATTCTTGACTTAAAACACTAGAACATGTGATTAAATTAATCAGATTTAAGACCTCTTTGGGTAATCTAATAAGACACGGCAGCCCATTATGGTATGGCCTATATCAACCGAGCACTCCTCCGGTCAAAATTATACGGGTGACAGAAAGAAAACTCATGTAGTTTTTTCTTATTCTTGCGATTTTCTTTGTTTCTTTCCTTATCAATCCTCTATCCTCTCTCTCCTCCCTTCTTTTCACCCTGTACTCCCTCTCACTCTCCCCATTTCTTCAGAATATCAAACATGCATGCCTTTAATCTTTTTCTTCTAAAACAGCAAGTATTTGAGTCCTCAAACTCCTCACACAAAATAATTATTTTATCATAAATTTACAATTAATGGACTGTTGGCTTTATTAATTTTATTCATTATAATGGATGTAATGATATTTATAGGGATTAGATTTAGTTGGTATGACCACAGCCGTTCAACCCTAAAGCATTTGACCTAATTAACAACCTTTTTTTATTTTAATAACAAATAAATCAGTCTGCTACCTCAACAAAATTAGATCCGGCTTATCAGCAAAGCTATCCTGTTAAGAAAACTAAAAAAATTTGACCTTCAGTTTCAATGCTTATTTTTTGTTACAATGCAATTAGCTAAGAAATTTGCTGCTTGATTAGCTTCCTGTAAATCTGGTACGAAGGTATAGATGAGAGAGTGGCCAAAATATTCCTTAGAAAAGGGTGGTGATAAAGATAACTTCTCTTCTAGCCATGTAACTAATCACTATGGCTGACCTTGGAGTAATCTCGTTTTTTTAAATATTTTTAGAATTTTATCTAATCTATACCAAGTTTTTGTTAATTCAGCAAATGGAACTAAATTTGTGGATACAAAAATGGCTAAGATAAAAGGTATCTTGCCCCTCGTGATCTCTAATCATCTCTATCCTTACTGCATGTATTCTGGTGAACCGACCTATCAAAATAGATTTTCAAAAACTTAGCCAAGGAGGTGCCAATGAGAAATATTTGATAAAATCCATACTGATACATGGCAGCTCGAGGCCAAAACAATCATATTGAGTACATTTGCTTGATAGATTCAAAAGCTTAACCAATAGTCTGGCCAAGCATGCAGGTTAAAATATCTGCCTTGGAAGTAATATTTAACAGACAAGAATCTGATCCTTCCCTTCCACAGCACCACATAATATGATAGATAAGAATCTGATCCTCCTGTTGTTGGTCCAAGGGTCTTAAATAAAGCTATAAACCTAGTTTGGCCCAGCCTGGTCATATCAAACCAAAAATAAAGGATTCAGCCCGGTCTAATCTCTGATGCATGAGAAGCCAATATATTGCTTTCGCTATCAAAAATTAACCTTTTGG
Source organism: Calamus simplicifolius (assembly GCA_900491605.1). Lineage (NCBI taxonomy): Eukaryota > Viridiplantae > Streptophyta > Magnoliopsida > Arecales > Arecaceae > Calamus > Calamus simplicifolius. The sequence goes on along the minus strand of UESW01004712.1, from coordinate 478,262 downwards.
TGAGGGACAAAATTTCTTGATGAAAGTCAAAAATTTCTTGGTAAAGAGTTTCAACTTGAGGGATTTTCAAGAAAAATTCGTCCCTTGAAATATATGATGTTGGTAAAAGTTTCCTTCAAAAATTCCTTCTTGGTAATTACTCACCTTACCATTGCACCAATCTGATTCAACCACTTAATAAAGAGGTCTACATCAATCTGATCGTTGACAACAAAGGGTGTAAGTTCAGGGTCTTGATAAGATTTAAATGAATTAGAGAGAAAGAGGGAGGAATGAAGGATTTTTTTATTTAATTAATGATATTAAAAATCAGTACATAATATTAATTTTACACTTTTATTTTTATGCTAATGAGAGAATCTATAAATGATATATGCTTGGTACAAGATTTTAAAATCATTAAGGGTTTCTAAGAAAAAATTCCTCTCTAAAATTATTTTTTATTTTTTAAAAATATCTTACCAGTACCAAGAGATTTATTCCTTAGTAAATATCTACCGGACTTCCTTTACAAATTCCTTGCTAAAAATTATTTAAATAATCACTCAATGATCCTTTGCAGATTACCAAGGAATTTCTAAGAAATTTATCAAAGGAAATATATCGCTAGCAAATCACTTAGAAATTTCTCACTGAAACTAGATTTTGAATATAATTTAAAATCTTTTAATTTTTTTTAATATTTTAATTTTTTTTAAAAAATATTTTTTAATTATGTTTCTTGATTGATGAAAGACTGATTTCTAGTAGTATTTATACTATCACAGTTCGAAAGAGATCGAGCATGCTGGCTCTTGTCCAGCCACAAGCTCTAGCAACCAACAGCTAGAACGATACCCTTTCTGATTCTTTCCAAAGTAAAAGTCCTCCAAAAAAAATCCAAATTATGATAAAAGCGAGAATCTGGGAGGGGACAAAGTGTCAAAGCCTGTGAAAGTGGTGCCAAACTTTCTCGGAAAAGGAGCGAGGCGTAAAATGGTGGCCAGTAGAGTGGTCTCCATTTTTAATTTCATTTCACTCTCAATGAAATGAATCCAGATGGGCTTTAGTCATTTTCATTTATTTTTACTTTTTGAGATGAAGGGCGACCAAGTCGCCACCAATTTTTGAAGAAAATAATATTATGAACGCAAAATCTATGGTAACGATGATCAAGAAAAAGAGAGTTTTGGCGTGTTATATTAGAGGTGTAGATTTTCCAACAGGACTTCAGCATTGTGGCTGATGTGTGGCATAAAAAAAGCCACCAAACTCCAGCAAAGGCCCACAACAAGCCATTTTTCAGCAGCAGGCCGGAACCTAGTCTTCCATACCAACTCTCTTGTTTATCAGCCAGCTGCCAGTCTTCATCAGATCTTTTCTATTGCTATAAGAACAGTAAATCTATCGCGTTTATAGTGGAAAAAAGTTCACATCCATTTCACAGAAGAAAAGCCAAAAGAAAAGTAAAATCACATCATTGTTTCCACATTATAATTAAGATTTTGTTTATAAAAAAACTAGACAATGCCTTAGCAATGGTTCTTTTTTTATGCATAGCATGACGGGATCTTCTAGAACCGCTACACGATCGACCAATTCTTTTCTTTTTAAAAAAAAAAAAAACTTGGATGGATTCCCCTCTCCGTTCGAAGCTAGGGGCCACACAAGGTACATATATGTACCTGCCACCCTGTTGATTCTAACACAAAATTAAAATATAATAAAACTTTAAACATCAGCCGTAAGACTGTTCGAGAGTAGATTACGTGGTGCATTAAGGCTAGCTTGAGATCGAGCTAGAAGATTGCGCGGTGGATTAGAGGCAGCTTCCTCTGTTTTATTAGAGCAATAGGACAGCAGTCATGGTATGCGTGGCTTTCGCATGCAACCCTTTTGGACTAAATTTTCTGCCAACTTTTGTCCATCGTTTCCACGTGGTCGATCGAATGCTTTCATTTCTCTCTCTATAAATGCACAACATCTCATGCAGCACTTCAAAGAACCAGGTTTCCATCCGCTCCAGCAGTTCAAAACATGGCGAGTCCAAGAACAAATTTCTTCTCATGCTTGTGTGCTTGCCTTGCTCTCTTCATCCTTCAAACAAGTCCCTCCGCATCTCAGGCAACTGGTAAGCCTTCTCTGGATACTATGCTTGCATCTTCTTGCTACATACGTTAAGTAAAATCCGCATGACTTCGTGTAATTAAGGAAGAGAAGAGAGAAGAAAACTTTTAGTGCTTTCCTCTCCACAGGGAGGAATTAAGAAGGCATTACCTCAAATGGTTGACAGAAGGGATTCTTCCAGCATATCTTTGAAATAGTTGGCAGCGCTCCCGCCACTGCTTGGAATAAAGAAATCGACGAAGAACTATTTAATTCTTATGCCAAGTGGTCGGCCGGCCATCCACCGGCGCCATAAATATTATATATTTTAGTTTTTGGACGGGTTAATAGTCCACATGCACTCCATGAAGTTCTCATATGATCTAATTTTCAAAAAGTCTAGCGTTATATATTCATTGATTGTGAAATGAAAAGAAAAGAAAGTTGGATTCATTATTTAATGAACGATTGGATTTCACATCACACCCCATCAGCCAAGCAAAGTTGTTATGTAAAACGTATATACGTTGCCATCGCATGATTTTCTCTGCCCACGATTGCATGGAATAGTTTAGTCACGCAATCAATAATTAGGCTTTCCATATTTTTAGGTGATTGTTTGTCAAAAGCTATGCAAGAAAACTATTAATGAATGATTAGATTAATAGCTAAACAAAATAGGTTTTTAACTGGTTTTGACTAATCTCAACAGTGGAGAGGTTGCAGGTTCAACTCAAGATGATGGGATTTCCTACTAAAATATTTTTAAAAATTATTAAACTTCATAGATCGATTCTGAGCTAATGATATTTAGTTCATATCTATTATGTTCATAATCAATGTTTATGCAACATGTAGGTTGAATTGAGGAGATCTCTGCATAATTAAATTGGACTGATCACCTAATTTATTCTTAGAAATAACATAATAAAAATTCTTATTCATTTTTTATACACAGGATGCATATTTTATAAAAAAAGATAATAAAATAAATATCACAACTTTGAATACAATAAAATATCAATTAATATAATAAATAATATTAAATAAGAAGAAAATGAAACTAAAAATGGGAAGATAGAGATGGGAGGTAGATATAGTTGTTAAGCAGAGAGAGAGAAATAAATTTGTCAGTCAACGTAGACATCATGAAACTTAAAGTGCTTGTTTTTCTTTTCAAAACAACTCATATCGGTGATAATATTAAAATAAAGTTTTTAAATCAAATAATAAATAAGAAAAATTGATATATCCAAACAATTTCAAAATTATTTTTAATATAATATACAGATCGATAACGAAACATTAATATATATATTGGTGGCTTGAGCTACTCCTTTTTCTTTCTTTTAATCATGGAAAGTCCCATCAGCATCCATTCAATGTCAAGATGGAGAAGGGCGGAATAAAATAAAGAGCGAAGCTGTCAAACGGCCTAATTCTAAGCGAGAGCCCATAAGCCCTTTGTGTTCGAGTTCATTGAAGGATTAATTCCTTTAAGGAAAAGCCTCCTGTGTACAAAATCGTGCACCGAGCATAATCATTAACTGTATGCCTATACATGCAAACATATCATAGCCCATTGAGTTATTATGTGTTTTGCACATGCGCATGTATGGGGAGGATATGGTGCACAAAGATTTTTCCTTCCTTAATTTATAACACGCAAACGTTCCCCCGCTTAGAAATCTAAAATTAATAAAAAATTATACTCTTTCTTTAATTTGAGTTCAAACCACATTGAAATTGAACTTTGTTTTCTTTTCTGTTAAAAAATTGAGGTAGATCGGCTGGAGGGCCACAATGAGCTACACCAAGGAGGTGGCCATCTTCCACCAAGAAAAAGTCTTTGTACATCTCCTTGGATCCATAAAATATATATCAAACTTGATCATTAATTATGTATCCGTACGAAAGTGCACTCACGCACACCAATGCGCATCTTTGTGCACCAAGACTTTTTCCTCCCACAAAACACGCCTGACCGAACCGGGCCAAATACCACTATACCCCAGAAGCCTCTTCGGAAAGGAAATCCCGGACGTTGATATCTTACCAAAACTTTGATATTCTTCTATTTGTCTTTGGTTTTGCGGCTCCCCCATCTTGTAACTCTTCTCCAAAGCCTCCGTCACCTTGTCTTCATCCTTTTCCAAACAAGAGAAGCTCGCTATGTTGGAGAGAAGGAAATTTGAAAGAGAAGACGTAAAGAGATGAAGAGATTGAGAAAACCCTCGGTTTACTTCCTTGCTCTAGTTATACTGAGTTGTATAAAATGATTAAGAAACAGAGGAAAAATAAAAAGGTTTGTAAACGAAAATGAGAAAATAAGCGGGAGGGAAGTGTGAGATACAAGAGAGGGATAAAGGAAATAATAACTAGATAAAATATATGCGTGTGTGTGAGTGAAAATTCTTCAGAGTGGCATCGTTTCCGCGACTGTATCTCAAGTAACGAATTGTCCATGGGATATCCAAGGTAAGAAAAAGGTTTTCTCTTCCACTTCTCCAGACAAGGAATTCGACATGGACACCAGTGGGAGTGGGCTAGCTGCAAGAGATTGGCAATGAAGTGAGTGCATCGATTGAGAGCTCAAAACTTTAAAAGCCTTTAAGGAAATGAAGTCGAGCTTGTACTTGGTTATAAAAATATCGTTTTATTTTCTTAAAACTGTTTCTCAAAGAAAAAAGTATTATAATATATAATGGAAATAATATGATAAATAGTTACAGGAAAAAAAAGTAATTTCATGTTCAATTAAAAATTTTTTATTTATTTTAATATAATATTTTGTGAATAGTTATTTTTATTTGTATAATATTAATAATTTATTAATAAAAATATGATTTAAGTAAAAAAATAGTAGACTCAATTCTGAACTTCTCAAAAAAAAAAAAATTATAGTATAACTCGTCTCTCCTTCTTCCTTATGAGAAAATTCTTAAAGTCACCATTAAAATCAAAGATTTTAGTTTTAAACAAGTATGCTACAGTAAACTAGGTTGAAGCCTAACTTCAACATGTGACAAGAAATTAGTACAATGAAGCATATATGAGCAAGTTGTGGCTGACATAGTGATATGCCACATGGATATGCAATTTAAGATTTCTTTTCCAGCAATTTTTTCAGGATCAAAGTTACGTCTTTACATCCAAAAAAAAAAAAAAAGAGGATTGAAATTACATGGCGTTTAACAATAAAGTGATCTACCAAATGGAAGTAACCTTAATATTCTCTTTCTATGTGCGCATCAAAACCATAGATATCCTGTCTTGTAGTGCAAACTTTAATGGAGCAAACTCATGGATTTGATCTATTATTCATCAGAGATGAAGGAGTTTGACTACAATGAAGGGAGCCAAATTGGGCCCGGACACTGGGGAGAGATGAATAAAAAGTGGGCGTCGTGTAAAGATGGAAAAGAGCAATCACCAATAGATGTCGACTCTGATAATATTCAGGTGAATCAAAGTATGGGGAGCTTGATAACTAGCTATGACATCTCTTCTGCAATCATGCAGAAAAGGAATCATGGAATAATGGTAAGAAGAAGTCCATTCAGCTATTTAATTTTTATTTTCTTCTCTCCGTGACTGAACACTTTCTCTTTTTCTTTTTTTCATCATTAATATATGATTGTAGGTCAATTGGACAGAAGGCGCAGGATCTCTTTCAATCAATGGCAAGGCCTATGTTCTTCAGCAATGCCAGTGGCACTCACCTTCTCCACACAAACTTTTTGGAGAAAGGTACGTATTTCACTGTGATTCATACCCAAGATTGGGCAGTTCATATTGTTAGATAAAATAACTTCTATCTAGATTTCTTTTGGATTAAAATAACAGTATCCTACATCATGTATGAACCCAAGACCTACTTAAATCTCTGGTAACATCTAATCACCGGTCAGTGAGACCTGGGTTGCTGAACTTCAAAATAATTTGTGCCTACAGATACCCACTGGAATTACAAATGATCCACAGAAGCTCGGATGGAGACATAGCAGTCATCAGTATCATGTACCAGTTTGGCCCACCAGATCCTTTCCTCTTTAAGGTTTGATTCTACTAAGAACTTCCTTCCTGCTTCCATCTCTTCTCCAACTAACAATATGGGTCCATCCTCCTTGACTCAGCTGATGAAGTTTGTAGCAATACTAGTGACAAATGATGCGGTGCCTGCGGGGCTTGTTCCACCACCACTTATAGAGAGTGAAGCCCCTTATTACAGGTACATAGGGTCTCTAACCTCTCCACCTTGCACTGAAGGTGTCATATGGAGCCTAATTCAGGAGGTATGACCTCATAACCTAGCTACTTGGCTTGTCTTTTTGTCAATGTTTCCAGCTTATGAATCATTTATCATGGATTAATTCAGGTGAGATTTGCCTCTAAAAGACAAGTGCGCATGCTAAGGACTGCTGTTCATGTGGTAAGTTCATCAGTTGGCTGATCAAGAATGTGGATCACTGAATGCATATTTCAAGGACTTGGAATTAACCGTTTGATAATTCTAAGTGATCTATTACCATCATGTAGGAAAATAATGCAAGGCCAATCCAACCAATCAATGGGCGCACAGTTTTTCTTTACAATCCACGAGCTGAGGAAGAACATTCCAAATATTTTGACAAGAAAAACTTATGCCACAAATCGGCTTTCTTGAAGTGGCTGCTCTGCCGTAATTCCGAATAAGTTGTTCGGATTTATTATTGAGGCCACCTGCTTGAAGAAGCTAGTTGTGGCTTGTGGTTTGCTTTAGTTGCTGTGATGCATTGCAGTGCATTTCTAGGATTAATGTCTCTCTTCCTCTCTCTCGCCCATCTGTGCTTGCAAGTGTATATGTTGTCACCTTTTCTGCTTTTTTTCTTGTGTGGAAAAAAAAAAATATGTTGTAACTTTGGTATTGCAAACCATTAATGTTTGAGAGAGCCAGTTTGAGCAAGTTGTATATATTCTGTTGTAGATTGTGGTGGTAATTGCTTCTTTAATTGTGATATTAAGGAAAACAATACAAAACTAAGAAACAGGAAATGATGATGAGAAAAAAAGGATCCTAATAAAGAAAAAATGAAACATAATTATAAATAAGCAAAGTAGATTTCAAGAAACATAGATTGAAGATGATTTCTTGAATTGGTGCCTATGAGGTGAATAGTTATAACCTTATTAAATTTTTTCTTTTAACTTTCCCCCCTTGTTTCAAGCATCCAGGGCTTAAATCTCTAAACAATGGGATGTGAGACTGGATATACGTTCTATTTATATGAAAAATATGCTGAAATCTCCAAGATTTAAACTGCAACAAGAGGTCACAGTAACTTTTCCCCCTCATGGTTGCAACTTTATTTTTTTGCCTCCCGCTGATCATATGTTTGGAGTCTGATTTTTTTAAACAATTTACTGTTTCCTCTGCAAGTTTACCAAAAGAATTTCGCTAATATTCTAATTTGATTTTTCTAAAAACTCCTATTTCAGTGTAAATGGTTTCTAGAGTGTGATCTATGAATATATGTTAATATAGAATGTCAAATATTTTTATATTTATAATTATGAAGCATGCTCATTCATCCAATTTTATACTTATTTTCCTCCATGCTATACATGTTTCCCACTGCAAATCCAAGGTCAAACATTGAACAGCTCTGCATCATATCATGTTTTGATTGCATTAGAGTGATCGTCTTGAGACCAGCTCTGAAAGAGTGATCGTCTGTGAGAGAGGCAGCGAACAGAGCATTGAAGGATGAGCTATTGTGTGATATAGATTTGATATATAGAAAGGAGGACTTCTTTTAGCTTTTCAATCAAGAAATCTTGTTAAAGAAATGCTAAGAAAAAGCTACTCCGGAAACAAAAATCCAAAATTTCTGGGCTTAAAGAAGGTGACAAAAACTCCTGTTATTGGATCCTGCTGAGTTCGGCTCCTCCATTCATGATTTCTTTTCCAAGCTATTTAGAAAGCCTTTAAATTGAGTGTTTGTGTTAGATTGGAGTAGGTTCTTTGCGACGATCTCATTTTCTGATCTCTGACCATTGTGCCATCTAATAAAGTTATTAATACTAGTCAAATGAGTGTAGAAGTTAGTTTTCTCAGATTATTCTACTCCTTGGAAATTAAACTCTGGTGAATCGGGCTTATTATTTTAGAAGATAGTTTGGCATTAAAATGAGAAAGGCCTCCACAGCTTTTTCGTTTATATGGAAAGGTATTACACAGAATCTTAGTGGATTTTGGGAGTAGCCGCTTTAAATTCAGGAATGGCAAGGGGATTAGGTTCTAAGAAGAAGATATTTGGCTAGGCTCAACTCCTCTATGTCTCTTATTTTCTAACATATATAGGAGCTTCATTAAAAAGAATGTCCCATATTCTTCCATTTGGAGCTAGAGAACCAGATCGTCGATCGAATATCAAAGTGTTCGGACCCATCTCCTCGACACTACATAGATAGCTCTTGGAACTAGAAGAACTTCTTTCATCCATCTAGCCATTTATGATTTCTATTACTCTTGCATGGAAGATTCCCGTATAAGTGCGTTCTTGGTGAGTTTTTTTTTTACAAATTCCTAAATCAGGGAGAGGTCTTTTGGCCATGTTGCTTCTGTTATAGTGAGCTATGGGAGGCTAGCTATTTCTTACATCTTTATGACTTCTCCTTTCACCAAAGAGTTATGGTCTTTATTGTTGCAAATTAGGAGGCCCCACAATTTACATCATCTCTGAACATCCTAGCTAGAGAAGATGTATTCCCAATTAATTTTGACTGCGTGATGGTACCTATAGAAAGAAAGGAACTACGCGATCTTCTCATTTAAATCCTCATCCTTATTGGCTGTTATATAAAATCCTTTTCTCTTTTCATTCTTGGTGTTGTATCTCTATTGACAAGGTTGGAGAAGCCCATGGGCGCCTCAACTCCTTGCTACTTCTATCCTAATGTAACTCCTATGTATATTCTTTCTATAACTTATACACGATTTTCATCAATAAATTAAGAAACATACCCTTATTCGCAGTCAAACAAAAAAGTTTGAAATAAAATATTAGAATTTGCTACATTACTCTATTATTTAAAAAAAATCAATTAATTAGAACCATTAATATAAGAAAGGGTCTTTTAGCCATTTAACTTCTATGACCGGCTAAATCGATCACCAGATGGCAATGAAACAAGGCAGGGCTAAAAGTCCTAATCCTTGTCTCCATCTTGTTTGTGTGAATGTTGATATTTTTATCTCTATCTCCACCCCATTGGAGAAAACAAATTTTCATCCCCACTTGTCCCCCTTCTTTCTTAATAATATATATATATTTAATAAAATTATGCAGATAATTCTATTTATATAAATATATAAGCGCTATGATAATTTTTTAATTAGACTACATCTTAAAAAAACATGATTTTTATATTTAAAGTTTTTTTAAATTATATTTTTTTTTAGACGTAGTCTTTAAATACATTTAGATAATACTTTTATAAAAATATATAATTATGAGTATACAAAAAAAACTATTTTTTATTAAAAAATATATTTATCTTTTACTTTAGACTATGTTTTTATTAAAAATATAGTTTATAACCGTATAAAAGACTATATTTTTATTAGAGAAGCATCTTTTGGTAATCTTTTCGACACGAAAGAGCTTGGCCTCGATGACGTCTTCGGGACCAGAAGTTTCAAACTTGATCCTGTCGTGGGTCAACTCGATTGAACGTCGGCTTCGTTCATATAATCTTCCCCTTTAACGTTTCAAAGTATACAGTATTTTATTGTTAAAATAATCTGAAGGACTTGAAAGTTTACAGAATTATTACTGGAAATGCGACCCAAGCTTGTGTGGAATGTGTCCTATTCTTTTTGATTGCACCTTTGGTCAATATTCAATCCATAAAGTCGTCAGAACGACGCAGGCATGACCTGTGGTAGGGAATTATTACTGCTAATTAAGTTGAAAAGTAGCTCCCAGTCGTACATCGATATTAGGTGAGTGGTCGATTCATATCTATTTATAATCACAAATGGTTTTCATGAATGTAAATAAAATTCCATGAATAAATAACTTTCTGTGGTAAAACCTTTGGAAAAGTACTGCAGTGCATCCTTTTTTTTTTTTTTTTTTGGATGTCCTGGTTCAAAGAGGTATGTTAATCAAAGCTTCTAACCAAATTCATAGATCCATTTGGCTAGTCAAATCCTTGACCATAGCTCGAACAAGAAAACTTTATAATGCATTCTATTTTTCTTTAGACTTGATTTTTCATGTGATTTTGACTGATTAAAAATTTAAATCTCTAAAATACTTAATAAACATCATTAATAATAAAAAAATACTTATATAATTTTTATTATTCATCAAAATCAATATATAGATCAACACAAAACAATACAAAAGTTTAAAAACTTAGGATGTTACACTTTCGTGCACTCGACGATAGCTGACGTTGTTGGCTTTCCTCTTTTTCTCCCTTTTTTTTCTTTTCTTTCTTTTTTTCTTCTCATGATCCCCTCACTGCGGCCACTATCCGTGCCCTCTCTTTCTTTTCTCCGTCGATGACCCGCTGAGGGCTTACATATCTTTCCTGGTATATGATGATACCCCAATGACGGTGCTCCTCAGTAGAAGGGCAAAGGAATAGAGGTTTTTCTTTTTCTCTCCTTTTTTTTCTCTCTTTTTCTCTCGACGAAGGGGCTTCATCCCCTCTTTTTTTTCTTTTTTCTTTTCTTTTTCTTTTTTATTTCTCGGGTGACCATAGGAAAACCCTAGGCCGCCTGCCCCCTTCTTTTTTAATACCCAAGGTCTTGAGCAAGGGAGGAGTTCCTTCTCCCCTAATTCCATGCGCGTATTGCAGCGCGCATGGGTGGGGTTGGGCCGATCCACTTTGGGCCGGTCCAATCCCAGGCCTTTACATTCTCTTCCCTTAAAATAAATTTTATTTTGAAAATTTCTTTCTAGATACTTCAAAGAGTTGGAGATGCTTATCTTTTACTTCTGACTCAAGTTCCCAAGTACCCAATTAACATATCTATCTTCAAGAATCAATTTGATCTTTGTATCACATAAAAATTGAGTTTCTTAAAAAGTATTACAATTTCCCCCCTTTTTATTTTTGACATACATTTTTGCTAGCTTTCTAAGACACCTCATCTATTACCATGTTTATCTTCAAATTGGTCTTTACAAGATTCTTGAGTTCTACTATTCCACATCTTTTATTTTTTTTTAGGTGATAGTTATTAGCCAAAACATAGAACTTTCATTTGTGTCCAATTAAGAAGTCATCAATAACTACTAACATAATTAATTCATCTCCTTCATATATTATCAATAATTACTACTATAACTAATTCAATTTCTCTTGAATAAGTCAGGATATCCTTAATAAATTAATATTACAACTTTATTTATTCAAATTCCTTGAATCGATCATCTGATCACCAATAACTACCATACCTCTGATGTAATTTTTTTAAATAAAATATACCTTAAGCTTCTTACAATTATTATAAATATCATAGAGTTTTTATTCATACCCGAGGGCTTGGGTGGGGTTGGGCCGGTCCAATCCCAGCCTGCACGGTGCTTCCCCATTCGTCCGGCGATGCAGCAATTCTTTCTGTCCACCAAAGTCTATGCTTTTTGATAAGGTCGGATCTCCATAATGGTATAGAGACAACAATAATTAAACAGCTCCAATGCATATGATAAAGCCCCTTGTGATCCTCATGTAGCCACCTGTACGATTTTTGGACCACCTCTGCGTCATCGATTTCGTTTTTTTGATGGGAACTCGGGCATCATTTTTCACATGTTTCAGTTTCAGATAAGAAGCTTGCCAGAACTCCACAAAGGCAACAAGGTTCTAAGGCCTTTGGGATGGCCATCCACTCATAAGCTCTCAGAGATGAGGAGTCCATGGTTGCCTTTCGCTCTGTTACTATCATGTGCTTTCCTTGCCCTGCTCAACCCCTCCACATCTCAGATACTCGGTAAGCCTTTCTTTAATTAATATTTTGAAACATTCAAATCCAAATCCAAGCCCATTTAAATCTGTTTCAACTGCATATAGTGTTATTAATTTTCAATGACTTGCGTGTTGAATTCATCGTTGTCCTGACAGAAAGATTGACATGATATAGTGTCACAGCATTAAACAAGTTAGGCATTTTTGCTGTTATAAATGATCATTATTTATATCAAGAAGTGATGTTTTAAATGTTATGTTAAAATAATTACTAATATGATTGTTGTTATAGTGGTACTATTAACAGAAAATAATGGATAATAATGAGATAAATAATGATAAAATTATCTTTCCAGTCAATTTTCATTAGATGAAAATGCACTTAGAGAAAACATGAACATCAAATTATAGATAGTCTTATGGTAGACATTTAATAGAAGGGAACTCATTAATTTTGTCCTTTTAATGCAGGAGATGAGAAGAATTTTGACTATGATGAAAATAGTCCATATGGGCCTGAACACTGGGGAGAGCTGGATCCAGAATGGGCAACATGTTCTAATGGAACAAAGCAATCACCCATAGATATAAACCATAAGAATATTCAATGGATCCAAATATTGGAACGCTGAATAACCATTACTACAAAACTTATGCGATTATGCAAAATAGCGGCCATGACATAATGGTAAGATCCAGTGATTCATTCCTTTTCCATTCCTTTCTGTTTTAAATAAACATAGGGGGTAAAAAGTCTCTCTAAAACTTTTCATTAAACAGAAGAAAATATATCATTATCTTTTTTATTATCTATATGTTCCAATTTTGCTCTTTTATCATTTTTTTCAAATATATTCTTTCAATTTTTTATTTATTTTCCTAATATGAATGTAGATTAATTGGACAGAAGGCTCAAAACCTGGTGCAGGATCACTTACTATTGATGGCAAGTCCTATGTTCTTCAACAATGCCACTGGCACTCACCTTCTGAGCATACTTTTTTCAGCCAGAGGTGCCCTTTTATTTCTCACCTTCTATTTATTAATCCATCTCTAACTTGGAATTTAAGTGACATAAGCCATTTAGTGGCTGTGATAGGTAGGTACCAGAGAACAGAGGGTTTCTGTGTAACGTAGCATCTTAGAGAGGCCAATCTTGATCCATAAATGTTTGGACTATTAAATTTGGGCCTAGACCAACCCATAAGTCAGATGGATCAGCCAAATGGGTAGGGCCATTTTTGCCCAGGCAAAAGCTCTGAGCAAATGGAAAAGTCTTGCTCGCCCTTTGATGCAGTAAACGCGTCAGCCGTGCAAATTGGCTGCCAGCGCATGCCGCTGCATGAGGGTGCGACAAGGCCCATTGAGCCTCGCACATGTGGCGGCATGCATGGGCGGCCAATCCGCACGATCAATGTGCTTGCTATACGAAGGACGATGCAGCAAACTTCTCTCTAAGTAAATAAAAGTTGGACTACAATTACAATTGCTTACTATTGTTCAAAACATGCACTAAAATTGCTCTTTCTCTGGAGAGGTGAAGAAAATATTTTTAAATTGGCATTTTATGAAAAATAAATCTTAAAATACATAAAATGTGTTTCCTTTTCAAATAACATCTCTAGGAGGCTTACAAACCAAGGATTTCAGTTAATAATGCTTTATTCAAATTAGAATTTCACATTTTATATTCGTAAAATTCAACTTCTGAGAGCAGAAAAGCGCAAAACATGAAATTCTAGTCCAAGGATTTCAAGATACGATCACCCTCTGAAATGACGAAATAATCACGCCACAACTGACATATTTTGGAAGCCAATTTCCAGCTTCTATCTTTAAGCAATTGAGACTGGAGAAATATATTTCTTCTCGCAGGTATCCACTGGAGTTGCACATGGTTCACGTTAGTTCAGATGGAAGCATAGCAGTCATTGGCATCTTGTTCCAATATGGCTCGGCTAATCCCTTCCTTTCAGAGGTTTGTCATCAAAAGAACTCAAACTTCTTCCACCATTTCACCTCCACTCCAACTCAAACAGGCTCATCTTTATTGGCTCAGCTGACGACGTACTTGTACTTTCTGATACTGTTGCAAAGAGAGGAGCTGGTTGTGGGTTATCTCTCTCCACCAGCAATAAAATATGGAGCTCATTATTACAAGTACTCTGGTTCTCTAACCACTCCACCATGCACTGAAAATGTTACCTGGATCGTATTACAAGAGGTTTGTGGCATTCTAATTTACCTATGGTGCTCGTCTCCTTTGCCAAGTTTTTCTTCTTATAGATCGACTGCTGTGGTTTTAGGTGTGGAGTGTCTCTGAAGAACAAGTAGAATTGCTAAGGACTGCTGTGCATGACGTAAGTTGATCAGTCGGCTGATTGAGAATTGTGGTGGTTGCTGTTCAATGCAATGCAATTATATTTATTACTTTAATAACAATTGTTGGTTGTTCTGATGGTCTGCTAACTGGGTTTGTTTTATGATCAATTTTACCTTTCTGCAGAAGGACAATGCAAGACCAATTCAAGAGATCAACGGACGCAAGTTTACTTGTTCGGACCATGGCGGCACCAAAATCGTGCGAACACCTGATGCTAAATACTTTGATGGGGAAATCTTATGCCAGATTGCAAATAAAATAGTCGAGAGTTTAGCTTCTTGACTGCTGTGTTGTATCTTTGTCGTCATCTTTGATGCTATTGGAACCATATTTACTTGCTGTGTAATAGATAAGTTTCCATCTGATATGCAATAACTGGCAGAAATGATGTCTTTACTTTGATCTCCAATTTTAATTTTCGGATTGCTTTAAGAGTTGTGACGGAGCTTGTCGACAAAAGAGTAAGGTTTTGAGGTGTCCTAAATTGCTAACCTTTCATCCCAGATTTCTTAAATAATTATTTCTTTTCTTTCCTTTTACCAATTAGAAATCACACTCGGCTGAGTCTATTCAATCTAATTTGGGCTGAGTCTCACATCCTTCCATCTTTAAAAAGAAATTATCCTCAAAATTATCCGCCATTATCTTCATTGAAAATATTAGCCTGCTTCAAAGTAGGACATAATTTAATAATCTGTAGATTCTTGGAAACGTAGCATTGCCACAGCAGGGAGCTATGAATGAGATCTGATGGCCATGTAAGTTGCATCTAGCATCAGAATCTGGTGCAAAGATTAATGAAGAGTTTCAAACTTTCAATCATCAAAGATCGGCTGTTGGACTACTGCTTGGATGGCCTTTGATTCAAACATGTCTCCCATAAAACACAAATATCGGTCAATTTAATCATAAGCCATTAATAGTTGTTAGATGTTCTACTTGAAAATGACTACTTGTGAAGCTACCATTGGATCCATACCTTAACCTCTACCTTCGTCTTCTCTCCATTGCCGCTCCTTCTCGAAGTATTAAAGTTTAGATAGATTTTATTTTTTACATCATAAAATTCATATAGATTTGACACTTATTTGTCGAAAAACGAAACGCCAGTAAGTTGACATGACAAGCAAACCGCCTACATGATATCAGTCAACTTAATCATGAGCCATTAATTAATATAGTTGTTAGATATTCTACTTCACAATGACTACGTGTGAATCCACCATTGGATCCATAACCCCTACCTACCTCTTCTCTCCATTCTCGCTCCTCCTTGAAGTATTAAAGTTTAGATAGATTTTGTCTTTTACATAATAAAATTCAGACAGATTTGACACACTCATTTGTCGGAAACAAAATGGCACCAAGTTGACATGGACAGCAAACTGCCCATAATGATATCTTCACAAGTTTTATGAGATATTTTTAACTAAAATATCTCTCTAATTTTTTTTTTCCATTGCAATTTTTATCTTCCAAATCATGGAAACGCCTACCAAACAATGCATAATTAGTGAGTGAATGGCAATAATTAAAATTATTTAAGAAATGAGAAGCTATTTGGTGTCCAAATACTAGCTAAATAGAATGGAAATTTAAACTCCGATTCCATCGCATCAATCCATGAAGGCCCTGCTTAACTAAAATAGCTCTTCCAATGGGTGCCTGCACGTTGCTGCACTATTTGTGCACCTAACTCTATGCCTGTTGATAAGAAGGATAGCTTCAATGCAAGGACAAAGTCTCTAATCTAGATGTTTGGACCGTATCAGTGCCCATCGACTTTCACATGTTACTATTTCTCTCCATAGGAAGGATGCCAGAATTCCACAAAGGCAGCAAGATTCTAGACCTTTGGGTTGGCCATCCACTCATAAGCTCTCAGAGGTGAGGTGCCATTCATATCCGAACCCAAGCTCATTTAAATCTGTTTTAACTGTGTATAGGGTTATTTTCAATGATATAGTGTCACAACATTAATTAAAACAAGTTTAGCATTTTTACCGTTATAAATGATCACTATTATCTCAAGAAGTGACATTTCGAATGTTACATTAAAATAATCACCAATATGATTATTGTTATACTGGTACTATTAACAGAAATAATGATAATAATAAGATAAATAATGATAAATTATCTTTCCAGTCACTTTTCCTTGGATGAAAATACATTTATTGAAAACATGAACATCAAATTATAAACAATCTTATGGTAGACATTTAACTGGAGGGAACTCATTGGAGATGGTAAGCATTTTGACTATGATGAAAATAGTGAATATGGGCCTGAACAGTACTGGGGAGATCTGGATCCAGGATGGGCAATATGTTCTGATGGAGAAAAGCCATCACACATAGATGTAAACCATGAGAATATTCAATAAAACTTATGCGATTATGCAAAATAGGGGCCATGACATAATGGCAAGATCCAGTGATTTCTTTTCTATTCCTTTTGTTTTAAATAAACAGAGAGGGTAAATGATCTCTCCAAACCTTCTCATTGAACAAAAAAAAATATATCACTATCTTTTATACTATCTATATGCTCTAAATTCACTCATCTTTCAAGTATTTTGTTCAAATATATTCATTCAATTTTGTTTTTATTTTCCTGATGTGAATGTAGATTAATTGGACAGAAGGCTCAAGACCTGGTGCAGGATTACTTTTTATTGATGCCAAGTCCTATGTTCTTCAGCAATGCCATTGGCATTCACCCTCCAACTAAGAATTTAAGTAACATAAGCCATTTGGTGGCTGTGGGAGGTATCAGAGAAGAGAGGGGGTTCTTCAGTTAGGATTTATGCATACGTATCCTCACCATTCAACATAGTGTCTCAGACAGCCCATACTTGATTCAGAAAATGTTTGGTGATAAATGCAAATAAATGGTCGAGTTTAGCATCTTGGCTGTTCTATGTGCTGTATCTATGTTGTCACCTTTGATGCCATTAAAACAACATTTACGTGTTGGATAGTAAATAATTTTCTATACGGTGAGAAATAGCTAGCAGAAGTGGTGTCTTTAATTTTATCAGTTTTATTTGCTTTTCACCCATTAATGATTGCGATACAATAGAACCATAAGTAACCTTCTCTTCTGTTGAGCACTTCAAAGCCTTCATGATCGCCATCTTGCTCGGCAAACACACTTATAGTAAGCACAAGTACCTAGTTAATTGTCTACACTCTCGCAGTCAACTTGATTTTCTACCCTCTTACAATCATTTTGATTTAAACCTCGGGAATCCTAAACCCTGGGGTGAAACCCTTTAAAATATGCATATCAACAGCGTAAATTTAGCTAAAGACCAGACTAGTCAGGCATCACTCTAATCTTGAGCATCTTAATATTTTTGCACCAACAATCTGAATCTCTCTTTCTGTCTCCTCTCCTACTTCCTTTGTAGTTTTTTTTGTCGAGAAACTTTGATTTAATTAACGAAAGCAATTAGGTTCTTGTAATCTTTTCTTAAAATTCTAATACAGTATGTTGCAAAGGCACAGCAGAATAAAACTCATCCATTGTGGCATCGAAGATCTTTTATGCTTGCATTATTACAATAATTGTGTCAGGTCATCGAACCATCCTTGCAAGGATCCTAAGGATGTGTCATTCGTCGACGGTCGAAGCAGGGGATCATCCTCTAGATAAACATTGGCCAAAACAGTCATATGCACAGCTTCTCTGATAGGGTAATCCTTGAGAGAAGGATCCATGAAACCTCTCAACTCCTCGAAACAACCACTAACACTTCCCTCTGCCATCAAAAATCCCAGCTTCTTCCTTATAAAACTCCCAACTCTGGCCTCTTTGGCAATAGGAGCTCCAACATGATGCAAACAGATATATGGACAAGTTGGATGCACGAAAAGCAGCCAAACCGAAGCAAGGATGAAGAGAAGTTGTTTGAGAGCAAGGCTAGTTAGTTTTCTAAATTATTTTATTTTCTATAGGAAATTATTTTATTTCCTATAGCTTTTTAGTTTCCTAAATTATTTATTTCCTATAGCTTTTTAGTTTCCTAAATTATTTTATTTCCTATAGACTATAAATAGTTGTTTTAGGGTTTTGAGATGGGAGGATCAATTTTGTTAAAGGTTGAAACATTCATCTTGAGAGAGGTTTTCTCTGAATTGTTTGCGAGTGATTGTTTATCTTGGAGTTCAGTCATTTTTATTGAATTCTTGTTTATTCCAATGCTTTCGCGCTGCGTCAGATTGGTATCAGAGTAAGGTGAGTTCCTGTAAGATGTCTTCTGGCAATGACATCGATGGCGGTCGCACTCATGACGGTGTTCATGATGCGGGAGTCCAAGGGGCTGATCAACCGGTTCTAAGGACGGAGATAAATGTTATGGATCGAAAATTGAGACGGGTAGAGCAGCTTGTCAAGACTTTGATCGGGCGATTTGATGCTATAGAGGTCGCTAATAATAGGGGTAGGGTTGACGATGGAAGACGACCTAGGCCACAAGAAGATTATGATATTCCAATCAATGAACCCATCCGTGCAAATCGAAGGGTACAGATCTCTGATGTTGATTCAGAGGAAGAGGCTTTGGGGTTTGAGAGGAGGCAATCACCTATGAGGGGTGGCTATGGTGGAGAAAGAAACCGAAGGGAGTACCGCGATTATGATGATTATGATCACTCCGACGGAGGGGATTACCACCTAAGGGTAAATCTTCCCTATTTCAATGGTACGTTTAATATCGAAGAATTTCTTGATTGGCTGGCGGAGGTGGAGAGATTCTTTGATTACAAGGATATGCCAGAAGACGTAGGGTAAAAACGGTGGCGTGTAGGTTGAAGGGTGGTGCTTTCGCTTGGTGGGAGAGAGTGCAGAGTAGGCGGTTGAGAGAAGGAAGACAACCTGTGCGAACATGGATCCGCATGAAGCAACTAATGAAAGGTGAGTTTCTTCCCCTGATTATGAACAGATACTTTTCCAACAGTACCAACGATGTCGCCAAGGGTTGCGAACCGTCCACGAATATACTGCTGAATTTATGCGATTAGCTGAGCGCAATAATTTGAGGGAAAGTGAGGGGCAACAAGTGGCTAGGTATGTTGATGGATTAAAGTTGCAGATCAGAGATAAAATTGGGGTCACAGTATTGAGGAGCATGTGTGAGGCTAAAAATATGGCCTTACGGGCTGAACTCATGCTGAACGATAAGAACACCAGATTTGATGGTGGTGAGCGTAGATATGGCTTTGATAGGGCTGAACGTAGTGAAACCAGCAGGGTTGTTGATGATAAAGAGAAGAGTGCTGCAGAGAAACCGAATAGTAGTGGTGAGAAGAAGAATGAAAGGGCTATGGAGAAGTGGCCGATGGAATCTAAGGAAGGCTAGAAGCAATCCAACACATAGGCAAAACCCATCCTGGAAAGTGTTACCGCTGCAATCAATCGGGACATAGATCCAATGAGTGCCTAAGTCGAAGAGCTATCAATATGTTAGAGCGAGAAGAGGAGGAGGATATTTGTTGTGATCCTAATGGGGATGAAGAGTACTTTAGGGAGGATTATGAAGAGCATGAGCCCTCATATGTGATCAGGAGGCTCATGTTAACGCCAAAACAGGAAGATAGCACTCAACACCACCAGTTGTTTCGTACCAGGTGCACGATTGGTGGAAGAATGTTTGATCTAATCGTGGATAGTGGAAGTAGTGAAAACATCATCAGTAGGCAGGTGGTTAGAAAATTGCAGTTACCAGTAGAGAAGCACCCTAATCCATATACCATTGGATGGATTAAGGCCGCTGAGAAGATTGATGTTCAGGAAAAGTGTAGAGTGCCCTTTTCCATTGGAAAATATAGCGATGAAGTCTACTATGACATAGTAGACATGGATGCTTGTCATCTTCTATTCGGGCGCCCATGACAGTTTGATGTGGATGCTAAACATTCTGGCAAAGAGAACCTCTACAGGTTAGCGAAGGATGGTAAGAGATACACATTATTACCTCTTAAAGTAGCCTATGTCCTAAAGGCTCTAAGCCTGAAAGACGGTCTTTCCTATCCATTGTGAGCTCAGAGAAAGAAGTAGAGAAAGATATGAAGGAGACCAAGGAGGTGCATGCCTTGGTGGTGAAGAATGTACTGAAGGTAGAGAAGGAGATTGTTGACGAAGTTTCTGAGGTAGTGAAGGGGGTGTTAGAATAATTCAAGGAAGTGACTCCAGATGACTTACCTGAGGGGCTTCCTCCTTTGAGAGACATACAACACCAGATCGATTTGGTGCCAGGGGCAAGCCTTCCTAACTTACCACATTATAGAATGAGCCCCAAGGAAACGGAAATCCTCCAGGAAAAGATTCAAGAATTGCTAGACAAAGGCTTCATCAGGGACAGCCTGAGTCCATGTGCTATACTAGCCCTGCTCACTCCCAAGAAGGATGGGAGCTGGAGGATGTGTGTTGATAGTAGGGCTATCAACAGGATCACCATTGGGTATAAGTTCCCAATACCCCGTATTGAAGACATGCTTGACAGGTTGAGTGGGACAGTCATCTTTTCTAAGATAGACTTGAGGAGCAGATATCACCAAATTAGAGTGAGGCCAAGCGATGAATGGAAGACTGCCTTCAAGACAAAGGAAGGATTATATGAATGGCAAGTGATTCCGTTTGGTCTCAGCAACGCACCTAGCATCTTCATGCATGTTATGAATCAGGTACTTAAACCCTTTATTGGCAAATTTGTGGTAGTGTACTTTGATGATATATTGTTTATAATAAGTCTGAGAACGAGCACATTGACCACTTGAGGAGTGTATTGGCTGTATTGAAGGAGCATAAATTATATGCTAATTTGAAAAAGTGTATGTTTATGTCTAAAAGGCTATTGTTTCTGGGGTTTGTGGTAAGTGGTGATGGCATTATTGTGGATGAAGGGAAAGTGAAAGCCATTAGAGAGTGGCCTAATCCCAAAACTGTGACTGAGTTGAGAAGCTTCTTGGGATTGGCCAGTTTTTACAGGTACTTTATCAGGCATTTTAGCACCATTGTTGCTCCTTTGATAGAGTGTCTGAAGAAAGGGAAGTCTAATTGGAGTGAAGAAACTGAAGCCAGGTTTTTCCTTTTAAAAGAGAAGTTGTGTAGTGCCCCTGTGTTGGCATTACCCGACTTTGATAAGTTGTTCACAGTTGATTGTGATGCTAGCGGAGTAGGGATTGGAGCTGTACTCTCCTAGGAAAAGAGACCAATCACTTTCTATAGCGAAAAGCTCTGTGTTGCTAGAAGAAACTGGTCCACCTATGACAAGGAGTTCTATTCGGTGGTAAGAGCATTAAGAGTGTGGGAACATTATTTAGTGGGTAAGGAATTTGTTTTATATTCGGATTGTGGGGCTTTAAAGCACTTGAGTAATCAAAACAGGATTAGCAAGGATATGCATGCTAGATGGATCCAGTTTTTACAAAGGTTTCCTTTCAAACTAATGCATAAGTCTGGAACCCAAACAGAGTTGCGGACGCTCTGAGCAGGAGGGCAGATGTGTTAACTGTGATTAGTGCTGAGGTTATCGGGTTTGAACAGATGAAGGAATTGTATGCTGGAGACAATGATTTTGGTGAGATCTGGGGCAAGTGTGGTAGTAGGGAACCCTGTGGAGATTACCATGTACATGAGGGTTATTTGATAAAGGGCAATCAACTATGTATTCCTTAATCCTCTTTAAGGAAGAAGTTAATCAGAGACTTGCATGAAGGAGGATTGGCAGGCCACCTGGGAAGGGATAAGACCCTTGTAGCTGTAGCTGAGCAATACTTTTAGCCTCAGTTGAGGAAGGAGGTATACAAGATTGTTCAGAGGTGCTATATTTGCCAAACATCCAAGGGACATTCTCAAAGTACTGGGTTATATACACCCTTGCCAGTACCTAAGAATATTTGGGAGGACCTTTCTATGGACTTTGTCCTGGGTTTGCCTTGTACCCAACGAGGTGCTAACTCTGTTTTTGTAGTGGTTGACAGGTTCTCTAAGATGGCTCACTTCATTCCTTGTAGGAAGATTTCATATGCCCATGCCATTACCAAATTGTTTTTTCGGAAGGTCATGAGATTGCATGGAGTACCCAGATCCATCACATCCGACAGAGACACCAAATTCCTTAGCTACTTTTGGAAGATATTGTGGTACATGTTTGATTCCATCTTGAATTATAGCAGCACGGCGCACCCACAAATAGATGGACAAACAGAAGCTACCAACAAGACTTTAGGGAATCTCATCAAAGTATTTGTGAGAAAAACCACGACAATGGGATTTGTGTTTGCCATAGGCGGAGTTCGCCTACAACAATAATTCCATCCATCGAACTACAGGAAGATCCCCATTCTCCATCGTCTATACTAAAGTACCACAACATGCACTAGATTTAGTGAAGCTTCTAAAGTTGGCCGAATACAGCATACCAGTTAAACACATGGCAGAGCATTGGCAAAGCACTTCATAAGAGGTCAAAGCAGAGATTGAGAAAGCCAACGCCAAGTACAAGGAGGTGGCTGACAGAAGACGGAAGGAACAACTCTTTGAGGTAGGGGATCAGGTGATGGTCTTTCTTAGAAAAGAGTGAATTCCCGTGGGTACTTATAACAAGTTACGACCACGAAAGTATGGACCTTACAAGATTGTCCAAAAGATTAACGATAATGCTTATGTTGTTGATCTTCCTGCGACTATGGCGATTTCGAGGACTTTCAATGTGGCAGATTTATATCCATTCTTTGAGGACAATACACCTCTATATCCAAATGAGAACTCGGGGTTGAGTTCTTCGCAAGAGGGAGAGAATGATGCAAACAGATATATGGATAAGTTGGATGCACCAAAAGCAGCCAAACCAAAGCAATGACGAAGAGAAGTTGTTTGAGAGTAAGGCTAGTTAGTTTCCTAAATTATTTTATTTCCTATAGGAAATTATTTTTTTTCCTATAGGAAATTATTTTTTTCTATAGCTTTTTAGTTTCCTAAATTATTTTATTTCCTATAACTTTTCAGTTTCCTAAATTATTTTATTTTCTATAAAAATTTCCTATAGGAAATTATTTTATTTCCTATAGCTTTTTAGTTTCCTAAATTATTTTATTCCTATAGCTTTTTAGTTTCCTAAATTATTTTATTTCCTATAGGAAATTATTTTATTTCCTATAGCTTTTTAGTTTCCTAAATTATTTTATTTTCTATAGACTATAAATAGTTGTTTTAGGGTTTTGAGATGGAAGGATCAATTTTATTTCCTATAGACTATAAATCTGAATCGCTTGCGAGTGATTGTTTATCTTGAAGTTCAGTCGTTGTTATTGAATTCTTGTTTATTCCAACGCTTTCGCCTGCATCACAACAGAACAACCCCAAATGCAAATACGTCCAATTTGTCTGAAACCAAACCATGATGAAGGTACTCAGGCGCAATCCACCTCTCAAGGTCACCATAACATAACCTCTCCCCTTGCTGGAATTAATGACATAACCCATTCCTAAGTTTGCAATTTTTGCTCTCCAATCTTCTGTGATCAAGATGCTTCTACTGGTGATGTTCATGTGGATGTAAGATGGGACCGTGCAGTGATGAATGTAGTGAAACCTGACGGCCACATCGAAAGCAATCTGCGTCCTCCTATGCCATGGAAGAACATCCACTGGCTTCCTCAAACAGTCTCTCAGGCATCCATTTTTTGTGAACTCAAACACCAAGTAAGACGAAGAGAAATCACTCTCTCCATAGCAGACACCCTCCAACTTAATGATGTTAATGTGATTGATCTTCGAGTATATACTAACGGTCCGTCGAGCATCACCAGAGCCCATTCTTTTTATGACAACTTCTGTGCCTCCAAGGCTTCCCTTGTAAACAGAGGATCCCAATTTGGTGTCTTCACTGAAGCCCCTGGTGGCCTGCCTGAGCTCATTGAAGCTGTAACCGATCAGAGAGTACTTGGACATCTCCGCAACCAGATCAGGAGACAAGCATGATGTTGTGGAGCTCCGAGTGGATAACGAATCGAGTTTGTTCTCTCTCCATTTATAGCTGGTCTTGTAGTAGAAACCCAGGCCAGCTAGTGCCAGTATGAACAAAATCCCCACCCCAGAGCCAATCACATATAAAGTCTTTTGACTCATCCTGCCTCCAGGTATTGCAATAGGAGTCATTGTAACGAAAACAGTTTCTTGGTTGGTTGGATCTTTGATGCTGGAATTGATGGAAGGCACTTCTCGAAGAGGAACTAAAATGGTGGTATTTGGAAAAACTGTGGGATTTGGACCATCTAGCTTATTTTCCACCCAAATATCACTGGGAGAGATGCCAAATCTTTCAACTACCACGATGGTATCATCTTGTTCAATAAATGGATATGTCTGTGACAAGGTACAGAATTCCATTTCTAGTGTTATTGGAATCAGGACAAGCACAAGTTAGGGGAACAGTAAGCTTCGCCCCTGCCTCAAGATTATCAGCAATCAAGAGTCTCCTCTACAAGAGTGTGCAGTTTCACCAAGCCTTCGAAAACCTCGCAAGAAATTAAAAAAAGGCATGATAGCAAAATCCTAAAATATTGCCTGTTATTATACTAATAGCAGCCGCTGGCCATTATAACAGGATATAACAGACAATAGCAGAGCTTTTAAGGGGGAACATCGTTCTTTTACTTCATTGCCCTCCAAATTAAAAATTGCTTTACAACACTGCGCTAGTTCGCCTTGGGAATTGCATGATTTCTGGGTGTTTGGGGGCCGAACTCTGTACCACCAGTTGGATGCCAGTCCTCTATTAGTTAAGATAATAAATTGTGTCATTTCTGCCATATTATTTCAAAAAAATATGTCAACTTATATCAACTAAGATAACATAATAAATTGTGTCATTTCTATCATATCTTCAAAGAGATACCAGCCTATGCTTGAAGTAAACCCTCTTGACTTTCGAATTAATGGACAAAGTTCACTGTTGACCCCTGTTTTAAGATTCCTGTTTCAACTGCTGAGCTCATGATCTCCGGCTATCCCCACCGTGTTCCGCTGTCTGATCCTACCGGACCATGGACAACGCTGTCCCCCTACTCCTCATACTACGGATGTAGGTAAGACGGAGAGCAAGCCGTGGAGACGGGTTGCTGAAACCTATTTTGTATGGGTTGCTCCGTTCCCTTCTCTGGCAGAGGTGGTGAGCTGGAATCACACTTCCCGGAGGTAATCCAGGTGCCTACCAAGGCATTGGAGGTTGAAGCATCTGGATGGCAGAAGATGGCCATCATAGCAAGGAGCTTTCATCATTGGATACCACCAAAAGCTATCATCAGGGAGTTCTGGTATGCTGGGATCCCCGGTGGAATCGATGCGGTTTGCCTTACACAGATGCTATATCTTCATATTCTCCAAGCTCAATGCGAAGGAGATGGCCCTGGGGAGGCCGTGGACTACAAACGGTCAACCCATTGCCATTGAGGGATGGCCTCCGAAATTCATCCCATCATAGGACTCAGTAGCATCAGCCTTGCTTTGGGTAAGGCTTCCTAACTTGCCACTGGAATTTTGGGCAGATGAAATCTTGTGCACCATCCTTGCTCCGGCAGGCCAAATTGTATGCTCTGATCCCTCTACCAAAGAAAAAACAGAGGTGGCTTCGCCTGAGCCTATGTAAGGATTGACCTACATCGGCCGCTCTAGCCGGGAGTCAAGGTCAGGGGCACCCAAGACCCATTTTTGCAGTAATACGCATATGAGCACCTTGAAGGGATTTGTCCTAGGTGCGGATCCATACACCTAGACGGACCTTGTTTTGCTAGTTCTTCATCTGCTAATCCTTATTCTGCTGGATCCAAGTTTGGTCCTTGGATGGTAGCGCTTAGATAGTGGAGTTCTTCCCAAGCCCCACCACCGGAGATGAGGAGGAAGACCCCAATCGGCTCCACCTCTGGTCCAGTCTTACGGCCTGAGGAGGGGTGGTAGGAGCCGGTAAAGGTAGCTTGCTGGAGGTTCACGTTCACTTTAGGTCAGCTGAGTTCCTCTATTTCAGCCTCTGCCCAAAGTCTGTGGATAAGAGGGATAAGGGGGGCGTACCAGTTACTTTTGGGCATGCCGGGTTCCCAAGGACTGAGCCTGTGATTAGTCCTGCAGCTCAGACAATAGAGACTTGTGAAGTTCAGCAGTTGAACTCAAAATATATGTCGAAGAACCCATTTGCACTGCTAGGCTCAGATAAATGGGCTGGTTGGCCAAATGGCAGCAAGGATACTTTCCCTGGCCCATCAAAGAGGGCCAGGCCTATGGAGACTACTCAGTTTCATCGAGTCACCACTAAAAATGAAAAAAGAAAAGGAAAAATGATTTCACCTGGAATAAAAAGAGTGCAGGACAAGATCACCTTTACAGAACCCTTGGACTCTGATCAGGGCATTGCTGCCTTGGTGATCCAGGGTGCTAAATCCACCCGAAGCTAGGGGGTGAGTTTTGAATGCAAGAACAGTGCATCTGATCCGCCAACCCAGCTAGGGAGTCAAAGCCATGAGTCTACTGTCTCCTATTTAAAGGAAGTTATTATGGGACAGGGATAGGTTTCACAGATAAGGGCTATGCCCCCCTCGGTTGGAGAGCCTGCTAAAGTTATTGAGGTCACACTACGGATGGATTGTTCTAAGGTGAATCCGAAGGAAGGTAACTCGACTTCTGGGTGCCTTCCTATCACTGATATGTTGGTGGATAAGGCTGGGGCCCTACCCTTCCCAACCATAATATGAAGATTCTTATTTGGAATGTTAGGGGAGCCCGAAAACCCTCGTTCCGCTCCTCTTTTGAAAGATTAATGCAACTTCATAGTTGTAATATTTGCATTCTATTGGAAACCCATCTATCGGGAGACAGTTCAGTCTAGTTCCCAAGACAGGTTGCTAGATTATGGTCTTTGTATGCAGTGGAGTCCATGGGCCTTTCTGGAGGTATTGTGGTTCTTTAGCGTACCAATGACATCTGTGTTGATGCCTTTCATCGGTGTAATCAGCAGATTGCTGTTGTTATCTCCGAGGAAACTTCTATCCCCTGGCTTCTCTTGAGAGTTTATGCTAGCACTGACTTCTGAGAAAGGCGGGTTCTATGGTATGAGATTATCTCTCTTCTTGAAAAGGATTGTCCTTTCCTCATTGCTGGTGACTTTAGCTGTATCACCGAGGCCAGTGAGAAAGGAGAGGGTAGATAGTTTGTTGATTCAGCAAAGATAGCTGAGTTCATATCATTCATCTCCTTTGCTGGGCTGCTTGATTTAGTGTTCTCGGGCCCTCAATTTACATGATGTAATAATCACTAGGGTTCAGGTCAAATTTGGGAGAGATTGGACAGGGCTTTGGCCATGGATTAGTGGCTCCAGATCTATCCTTCTGCCACTGTTACTCACATTCTGAGGATTGCTTCAGACCACTCCCCTATCCTGATATCCATGGAGGTGGAGGTAGTTTCGCAGCAGAGGAACAGTTTTGATTTGAACAGTTTTGGATCTCTTATTCCTTGGCTTAGACCATTATCTCCCAAGTTTGGCGCCTACTGATGAGAGGTAGTACTGTGTACAGACTATCCAAGCGACTTGAGCTAGCGACGTGCTGACTTTTCAGATGGAACATAGTGGAGATAGAGGACCTAATCAGGAAAGTTGAACAGGTGAAAGCTGAAATTTTTACTCTACAGAGCAGAGAGGACACTGAAGGCTGCCTCCCTAATTCTGATCTCATTATGCTCAGAGCTATGGTAGCCCGCCACCACTCTCTTTTACAGCAGCAGAAAATTTACTGAAGGTAGAGGTCTCGAATTTACTGGATTTATGAGGGGGATCGCAATACCAGATTTTTTCATCAGGCTACCCTGAGGAGTAGAGTTACCAATAGGATTTGGCATATAGCTAATGAGGAAGGGCAATATCAGGAAGACATACATGTCATCTGGGACCAACTTTATTACTTTTTTTGGTCCAGATGGTCTGAGAATACGGGCGATGGATTTTCTATCCTTCCTGTCCTTGATTCTAAGAAGGTCTCTGCAGAAGAGAATGACCTTCTTACTAGACCTATCACTATGGACGAGATTCGTTCGGCTCTTTGTGATCTAGGGCCTAATGGTTTTTCACCCTTCTTCTTTCGATCATATTGGAATATGTGGGTAATGATATTGTGCAGGCCATATTAAGTGCTTTCCAATCTCATTGTATCCCTGTTGACTAGAATCGAACACTTATCACTCTGGTGCCCAAACGTTCGGATGCATCATCTCCGCTATACTTTCGGCCCATTAGCCTTTTCACTACCCTGTACAAGGTTTGTGCCTGGCTATTAGCCAATCGTCTCAGGGATGTGATACCCCCTATTATCTCTGTGGAGTAGGGAGCTTTTATTAGAGGGAGTAACATCTTAGACAATGTCCTCATAGCACAGGAATTTATGTATGATCTTCACAGATCATCTGGTAGACAGTGCCTTATGGCTGTTAAGCTTGATATGGAACAAGCTTATGATAGATTGAGTTGGGCTTTTCTGCATCGCACTCTCCTTGAATATTGAATTTGATGGGCTATTTATTGATTGGATTATGGCTTGCATCCATAGGCCATCCTTCTCACTTATTATTAATGGTAGCCAGACCAAGTTCTTTCATTCTACTGTTGGGCTACGCCAAGGATGCCCGCTTTTTCCTTCTTGTTCATCCTTGCTGTCAATGACTTATCATGCGCTCTCTACTTGGCGTAGCAGGATCTTCGCATTGCCCCATTCATTCTGAGTCTGAACGGGCCTCCAGTCTCTCATCTTCCTTTTGTGGATGACTGCATTTTGCTGGGCCAGGCCAATATCTGCAATGCGACCACTTATGCTTCTATTATTAATGACTACTGTCAAGCATGGGGCAAAAGGTCAACCTTCAGAAGTCTATGGTATGCTTCAGCCCAAAAACTTCTAATGTGATGAGGAAAGTCATCCTTCATTCTTTTGGCATCTCCAAACAGGCTGACTGTCTTATGTATCTGGGGATTCCTATCATCGAAAGACGGCCATGCTGCGATGATTTCAGTGAGCTAGAGCATCGGGTCCATGAGCACATCGATGGCTAGCAGTTAACTGGGTTATCGATGATGGTGAGATCATCCTACTAAAATTTGTTTTAACATTCCTTCCTCTTCATCTTCTATCTAACACTGCCATCCTTATTTCTTGCCTAAGAAAGATTGAGAGATACTTTCGAGACTTTCTATGGGCCTTGATGCAGGATGGTCACGGTATTCATCTACTGGCTTGGGATACTGTTTGCATACCGATATCTGAAGGTGGTCTTGGTATTCACTCTTTGATTGTGAGGAGAGAGGCTATGCTTACTAGGCATGCCTCGAGGTTTATACTTAATCCGCACTACTTCTGGAGCTCTGTCATGCATGCTAGATTTGGTGAGTGGACTTTTGCTATGGATTCTCAGTCCTCCCATGGTTATTCTTTTTTTTGAAAGGAGGTTTGCAGGCAGTCGCCAGCTCTCTTGGACAACATTACGTGGATGATTGGAGATGGCTCATCGATGGATGTTGTCCAGGACTCATGGATTGCGGAGCTCCCACTATCACGCTGGCCTACTTTCATCAGTATAGATGTTTCCAGTAGTATAAGAGTCTCTGATATGATTTCTCAGGATCTTTTCTCTTGGCATATGCCAATGGTATCCCTATTTTTGGTGAGGAGCTTGCTCATCGAATTCTGTCTATTCCACTTGTAGCAAGCCATGCTGATGATGCCAGATTATGGAAGAGATCATGTCTCTCCAGGGCTCTGATCAGGGATCTAATGAAGATCTTTAGGCCTTAGCCTTAGTATATGAGGAAAGCAGTGTAGATTTGAAAGTTTTCCATCCATCCCAGGATACATCTCTTTATATAAAAGCTTGTGTGGGAATGTCTCCCAACTTACTCCCTGCTCTTAGGTAGGGGTCTCTCCATACAGGCTACCTGCCCATTCTGTGGTCAGAAAGAGGAGACTATTGATCATGCCATCTTCGTTTTCCCTAGAGCGAGACAGATCTGGCATATATTGGGATACAAACCTAAGGAGGGGGATACATTCTCTTGGCAGACCTCTTTCCTGTGAGATATTAGGAGAGATAACTAGCAGTAAGGCATCATTTTGGCAGCCACTGCCTACCAGATTTGGCTATCTCGGAATCAGCTTATATTCACTGAAGATACAATCATCCCTTAAAGGATTGCTTGAAAAGCCTTATCTTTGTCGATGGAAGACACACTCCACTATACTACTCATGATTCTGATAGCTCTGATCATTGGGGTTTCCTGCTGCTGTGGCAGCGAATCGGCAGACAGTTTATATCTCTTGGGAGCCCTTTCGTCAGGGTTTATCAAAATCAACTTTGATGGGAGTGTGCAAGGCAGATTAACAGGCTCTACTTTTATTATTCGAGGGGCTGATGGAGCTTTGCCGACGTTTAAAGGATTTGGGCTTCTAAACTTTTTGGTTCCTATGGTAGAGCTTTATGCAGCGTGGGTCGACATTTCCTACACCACCAGGTTTCTTCATGCTCAGAGTCTTTCTATTGAGAAGGACTCGTTGACTGTTATCCGCTTAATTCGACGGGATTGCCCTGGTCATTCTCCAATCAAACCTTTGCTCCGAAATATCTGGTCTATTTTGCGGGATGTGCACAGTTTCCAGATTAGACGTGTTTATAGGGAGGCCAACATAACGGCCGATTGGGTGGCGGCCTCTATGGCCCATCACTCTGATTTTTGCTTATGGCGACAGGAAGACCCCTATCGTATTGTTCTTAAATAAATTCTATATTCTGACTTATCTGGGTTAACTCGCACTAAAATGGTGTGATCACCCTCCTGTACAAAAAAAAAAAAAAGAGATACTAGCTTATACTGGCTGCCTAGAATAATGGTAGCCCTTAATTTATACAATATAAAGCAACATAATATCCCAAGTCTTGGCTTAGATAGAATAGTAGTCTGTACAAACTTCGTCAAGGTTGTATTTGCTTGAAGTTTTCAGATTGTTTTGAAGCTTGGCACGCCCTACCCGCCATTATCTTCTTGGAAACATTAGCCTACTTAAATACAGGACATAATTTTGTCTATAGATTCCTGGAAACATAGCATTGCCACAGCAGGGAGCTATATATGAATGAGATCTGATGACCATGTAAGTTGCTTCTAGCATCAGAATTAATCTGGAGCCAAGACTAATGAGGAGTTACAAACTTTCAATCATTTAGATAGCTGTTGCAGTACTACTTGGATGGCCTATGATTCAAACATGTCTCAGATAAAACACAAAAATCAGTCAATTTATTAATTATGAGCCATTGATAATGTTGTTAGATGTCCCACTTCAAAATGACTACTTGTGTATCACTATTCGTCCATAGCTTAATCCCTAATCCTCCTCAAAATTACAAAGTTTAGATATATTTTATCTTTACATATTTTAACCCCTACCTACCTCCTCTCCATTCTCGCTCCTCCTCCAAGTATGAAGTTTGGATAGATTTTATCTTTTACGTAGTAAAATTCAGATAGATTTGATCCACTCATTTGTTGGAAAAAAAAAAAAAAACATGTATCTTGACGCGTCCTTTTCACGTGCTGTAAAATGGGTGAAAGGAGGATGAAGTTACCTGAGTTATTTTTGACTTAAATATCTTTTTTTTTTCTCCATTGTTATCTTACAAATCATAGAAACGCCTAACAAATAACGCATAATTATTGAGTGAATGCCAATAATTAAAAACATTTAAGAAATGAGAGGCTACTTGGCGTCCAAATACTGGCTAAATGAAATGGAAATTTAAAATCCCATTACATCATATTAATAATCATCT
Source organism: Calamus simplicifolius (assembly GCA_900491605.1). Lineage (NCBI taxonomy): Eukaryota > Viridiplantae > Streptophyta > Magnoliopsida > Arecales > Arecaceae > Calamus > Calamus simplicifolius. The sequence continues at coordinate 445,959 of UESW01004712.1, read as the reverse complement.
GCAACTCTTCCGATGGTTGCCTGAACGGTGCTTCACCATTTGTCCACCTAACTCTATGCTTGTTGATAAGATTGGATATTCATAATGGTATAGAGAAAACAATCTCTAATCTGTACGATTTTTGGACCACCTCTGCGTCATCGATTTCTTTTTGTTGATAAGATTGGATATTCACATGTTACAGTTTCTCTCTATAAGAAGGATGCCAGAACTCCACAAAGGCAACAAGATTCTAAGGCCTTTGGGGTGGCCATCCGCTCATAAGCTCTCAGAGATGAGGAGTCCATGGTTGCCTTTCGCTCTGTTACTATCATGTGCTTTCCTTGCCCAACTCACTCCCTCGACATCTCAGATAGTCGGTAAGCCTTTCTTTAATATTATGAAATATTCAAATCCAAATCCAAGCCCATTTAAATATGTTTTAACTGTATATAGTCTTATTTTCAATGACTTACGTGTTTCATCGTTGTCCTGTCAGAAAGATTGACATGATATAGTGTCACAACATTAAACAAGTTAGGCATTTTTACTGTTATAAATGATCATTATTTATATCCGGAAGTGATATTTCAAATGTTATGTAAAATAATACAATCACTAATATGATTATTGTTGTAGTGGTACTATTAACAAAAAATAATGGATAATCATGAGATAAATAATGATAACATTATCTTTTCAGTCACTTTTCATTAGATGAAAATGCATTTAGAGAAAACATGAGCATCAAATTATAGACAATCTTATGGTAGACATTTAATAAAAGGGAACTCATTAATTTTGTCCTTTTAATGCAGGAGATAAGAAGCATTTTGACTATGATGAAAATGGTCTATATGGGCCTGAACACTGGGAAGAGCTGGATCCAGAATGGGCAAAATGTTCTAATGGAACAAAGCAATCACCCATAGATATAAACCATAAGAATATTCAATGCAATCCAAATATTGGAAGGCTGAATAACAGTTACAACAGAACTTATGCGATTATGCAAAATAGCGGCTATGACATAATGGTAAGATCCAATAATTCCTTTTCTATTCCTTTCTATTTTAAATAAACAGAGGGGTAAAGTCTCTCCAAAACTTTTCATTGAACAGAAGAAAATATATCATTATCTTTTTTATTATCTATTCTAATTTCACTCTTCTATCAAATTTTTTTCTTTAAATATATTCTTTCAATTTTATTTTTATTTTCCTGATATGAATGTAGATTAAATGGACAGAAGGCTCAAGACCTGGTGCAGGATCACTTACCATTGATGGCAAGTCCTATGTTCTTCAGCAATGCCTCTGGCACTCACCTTCTGAGCATACTTTTTTCGGCCGGAGGTGCTCTTTTATTTCTCACCTTCTATTTATTAATCCATCTCTAACTTAGAATTTAAGTGACATAAGCCATTTAGTGGCTGTGAGAGGAGTTTCTGTGTAACGTAGCATCTCAGACAGACCAATCTTGATCCAGAAATGTTTGGACTGCTAAATTTGGGACCGGACCAACCCATAAGTCAGATGGATCAGCCCAATGGGTAGGGCCATTTTTGCCCAGGCCTAACCTGGAGTAAGCTCTAAGTAAATGAAAAAGTCTTGCTGTGAAGTAAGCGTGTCGGCCACTCTGATTGGCCGCCCATGCGTGCCGTCACATATGCGGTACACAATAAAAACCCATTGAGCCTCGGCATACATGGCGGCATGTGCGAATGATCAATCCACACGATCGATGTATACTTGCTACACTGGAGGGCGATGCAGCAAAACTTTTTCCTAACCAAATAAAAGTTGGACTTTTGGACGAAACATGCTCTACAATTGCTCTTACTATTGTTCAAAACATGCACTAAAATTGCTCTTTCTCTGGAGAGGTGGAAGAAAACATTTTTAAATCGGCATTTTATGACAAATAAATCTTAAAATACAAAAAATGTGTTTCCTTTTCAAATAACAACATCTCTGGGAGGCTTAGAAACCAAGGATTTCAGTTAATAATGCTTTATTCGAATAAGAATTTCACATTTTTATTGGTAAAATTCAACTTCTGTGAGCTGAAAAGCGCTAAACATGAAATTCTAGTCCAAGGATTTCAAGATACGATCACCCTCTGAAATGACCAAATAATCACGCCACAACTGACATATTTTGGAAGCCAATTTCCAGCCTCTATCTTTAAGCAATTGAGACCGGAGAAATATATTTCTTCTCGCAGGTATCCACTGGAGTTGCACATGGTTCACGTTAGTTCAGATGGAAGCATAGCAGTCATTGGCATCTTGTACCAATATGTCTCGCCTGATCCCTTCCTTGCAAAGGTTTGTCATCGAAAGAACTCAAAACTTTTCCACCATTTCACCTCCACTCCAACTCAAACAGGCTCATCTTTATTGGCTCAGCTGACGAAGTACTTCGACTTTCTAACAATGAATCAAAGAGAGGAGGTGGTTGTGGGTTATCTCTCTCCACCACCAATAAGATATGAAGCTCCTTATTACACGTACTGTGGTTCTCTAACCACTCCTCCTTGTACCGAAAATGTTACTTGGATCGTATTACAAGAGGTTTGTGGCATTCTAATTTACCTATGGTGCTCGTCTCCTTTGCCAAGTTTTTCTTCTTATAGATCGACTCCTGTGGTTTTAGGTGTTGAATGTCTCAGAAGAACAAGTAGAATTGCTAAGGACTGCTGTGCATGACGTAAGTTGATCAGTTGGCTGATTGAGAATTATTATGGTTGCTGTTCAATGCAATGCAATTACATTAGATTACTTTAATAACAATTGTTGGTTGTTCTGATGGTCTGCTAACTGGGTTTGTTTTATGATCGATTTTACCTTTCTGCAGAAGGACAATGCAAGACCAATTCAACCGATCAACGGACGCATAGTTTACTTGTACGAACCATGGCTGCACCAAAATCATGCCAGCTCCTGATGCTAAATACTTTGATGGGGAAATCTTATGCCAGATTGCAAATAAAATAGTCGAGAGTTTCGCATCTTGACTGCTGTGTTGTATCTTTGTCGTCATCTTTGATGCTATTGGAACCATATGTACTTGCTGTGTAATAGATAATTTTCCATCTGATATGCAATAACTGGCAGAAATGATGTCTTTACTTTGATCTCTGATTTTAATTTTCGGATTGCTTTAAGAGTTGTGACGGAGGTCGAAAAAAGAGTAAGGTTTTGAGGTGTCCTAAATTGCTAACCCTTCTCAGACCATCTTTCGAGGCCAATTTCATCCCAGAATTCTTAAATAATTTATTTCTTTTCTTTCCTTTTCGAATTAGAAATCACACTCGGCTGAGTCTATTCAATCTAATTTGGGCTGAGTCTCACATCCTTCCATCCTTAAAAAGAAATTATCCTCAAAATTCTCCGCCATTAATTATCTTCATTGAAAACATTAGCCTGCTTCAAAGTAGGACATAACCTAATCTGTAGATTCTTGGAAACGTAGCATTGCCACAGCAGGGAGCTATGAATGATATCTGATGGCCATGTATGTTGCATCTAGCATCAGAATCTGGTGCAAATATTAATGAAGAGTTTCAAACTTTCAATCATCAAAGATCGGCTGTTGGACGACTGCTTGGAAGGCCTTTGATTCAAACATGTCTCCCATAAAACACAAATATCAGTCAATTTAATCATAAGCCATTAATAGCGTTGTTAGATGTTCTACTTGAAAATGACTACTTGTGAAGCTACCATTGGATCCATACCTTAACCTCTACCTACCTCTTCTCTTCATTGCCGCTCCTCTTCGAAGCATTAAAGTTTAGATAGATTTTATTTTTTACATCATAAAATTCAGATAGATTTGACACATTTATCTGTCGGAAAACAAAACGACAATAAGTTGACATGAACAGCAAACCACCTATACGATATCAGTCAACTTAATCATGAGCCATTAATATGGATGTTAGATGTTCTACTTCAAAATAACTACGTGTGAATCCACCATTGGATCCATAACGTCCACCTACCTTTTCTCTCCATTCTCGCTCCTCCTTGAAGTATTAAAGTTTAGATAGATTTTGTCTTTTACAAAATAAAATTCAAATAGATTTGACACACTCATATATTTGTCGGGAAAAAAAATGATAACAAGTTGACATGGCCAGCAAACAGCCCATACGGATACCTTCATAAGTTTTATGAGATATTTTTAACTAAAAAATCTCTTTATTTTTGTTCATCGCAATTTTTATCTCCCAAATCATAGAAACGCCTACCAAAATGCATAATTAGAAGCTATTTGGTGTCCAAATACTGGCTAAATAGAACGGAAATTTAAACTCCTATTCCAAGGCATCAATCCATGAAAGGTCCTGCTTAATCGTCTGCAGCTTTTCCAATGGGTGCCTGCACGGTGCTGCACTATTTGTGCACCAAACTCTATGACTGTTGATAAGAAGGATAGCTTCAATGCAAGGACAAAGCCCCCCGTGATATGCGTGTAGCCCGCCTCAAGTCTCTAATTAATCTAGATGTTTGGACCGTATCAGTGCCCATCGATTTTCACAGGTTATTATTTCTCCCCATGGGAAGGAAGCCAGAATTCAACAAAGGCAGCAAGATTCTAAGACCTTTGGGTTGGCCATCCACTCATAAGCTCTCAGAGGTGAGGTGTCATTCATATTCGATTCCAAGCTCATTTAAATCAGTTTTAACTGCGGATAGGGTTATTTTCAACGACATGTGAGAAAGATGGATATAGTGTCACAACATTAAAACAAGTTTAGCGTTTTCACTGTTATAAATTATCATTATTTATCTCAAGAAGTGACATTTCGAATGTTGTATTAAAATAATAAGCAATATGATTATTGTTATACTGGTACTATTAACATAAAATAATGGATAATAAAAAGATAAATAACGATAAAATTATCTTTCCAGTCACTTTTCCTTGGATGAAAATACATTTATTGAAAACATGAACATCAATTTATAAACAATCTTATGGTAGACATAACTCATTGGAGATGGTAAGCATTTTGACTACGATGAAAGGAACGGATTGGCCGCATGCCTTTGCCACCGTGCGTGCCGTGGCCCAATGGGCCATGGCATGCACTGCACGCATGGTGGCACGGTCGTGCGGCCTATATGAGTCCTCGTCCGCAAAGACTTTTCTGTAATGAAAATAGTGAATATGGGCTTGAACTCTAGGGAGAGCTGAATCCAGAATGGGCAACATGTTCTCATGGAGAAAAGCAATCACCCATAGATATAAACCATAAGAATATTCAAAGGAATCTAAATATTGGAAGCCTGATTAACATTTACAACAGAACCTATGCGATTATGCGAAATAGGGACCATGACATAATGGTAAGATCCAGTAATTTATTTTCTATTCCTTTCGGTTTTAAAGAAACAGAGGGGGTAAAAAGTCTCTCCAAAGCTTCTCATTGAACAAAAGAAAATATATAGCTATCTTTTATACCATCTATATGCTCTGATTTCCCTCTTCTTTAAATATTTTTTTTAAAACATATTCATTCAATTTTATTTTTAATTTCCTAATATGAATGTAGATTAATTAGACAGAAGGCTCCAGACCAGGTGCAAGATTAATTTTTATTGATGGCAAGTCCTATGATCTTCAGCAATGCCATTAGCATTTACCCTCTAGCGTACATATTTCAGCCATTGGTGCCCTTCTATTTCTTGCTTCTATTTATTACTTCATCTCCAACTAAGGATTTAAGTAATATAAGCCATTTGGTTGCTATGGGAGGTATCAGAAAAGAGAGGGGTTTCTTCGGTTAGGATTTATGCATATTTATGCTCAACATACAACATAGTGTCCCAAACAAACCATACTTGATTCAGAAAAGGAAAAGTTTTCTTGCATTGCATTATGTGTAAGAGCGCAAGCGGTGCGCACGCTGATTGCCCATACACGCATGCAAACCGTGTGTGCCATGTGCAAAATAATAAAATTATTAGGATTTATGCATATTTATGCTTAACATACAACATAGTGTCCCAGAGAGCCCATACTTGATTCAGAAAAGGAAAAGTTTTCCTACATTGCATTATGTGTAGGAGCGCAAGCGGTGCGCACGCTGATTGCCCATGCATACATGCAAACTGTATGCAATGTGCACGTGCGCAGTGCGCGCGCTCCTACATTGCATGCGGTGCAAGAAGACTTTCTCTTTAAAAAATATTTGATGATAAATTTGGGCCAACCCATAAGTCAGATGGATCAACCTAATAGGTAGGGCCTTTTTTTCTCGGGCCCAACTTGGAGCAAGCTTTGAGCAAATAAAAGTTGGACCATGTTTAAAGACATGCATTCAAATTGGCCTTTCTCTGGATTGGGGATAAAAAATAATTTTAATATGGTATTTTTTATAAACATATCTTAAAATTCTTTTATCTTTTCAAATAACATGTCTGATGGCCTTAAAAATGTTAGAAAATTAGTTTATTTTTGCAAAAAAATCCTTCCTATAAAATGCTAGAGAATAAATCTAAAAATTTAAATACAAAATATAAACAAAATATAAAAAAAAAATCTTGCTGATTGAGACGCATTAGACACTGCGGACAAGTTTTCATTCCCTCATGCAGATTACAGGTGATCTATCCCCAAGGTACAATGATCCGGTTCGATCTGATCCTCCTATCATAAGCACAATAGTAGGAAAGTGCAACCCAATGAAATCTTCAAATACCCAAAGAAAATAATAAATATAATAATAAAAAAATTAAATAAATCTTTCATCAATAGCTGGTTGAGACATAGAACTCCAAGCTTTTACAACAGCAGGATCTCAAAAATAATAAGATAATTTTTTTTTGAATTTGAATCCCACTTTCTCTATTTTTCTTTTCCTATATATATATATATATAAGTTTGGCCATTTGGCCTTTATTATCATTCTTTCAAAAATGGAAGGAAACACGGAACGCTCAAGCATTCGCGGAAAAGACGCACTGAACGCTCGCTGGTGAGCGTTCCACGAATGCTCGCTCAAGCGTTCGTCCAACATCCCACACGAGCTTTTAATGCTCGCATGGGTCATTTACTTTATTTTTTATTTTAAAAACTTTTACTTTTAAATGGTTAAAAAGTCAACAATCCCCAACAAAAGTTCTTAAATTTAAAAAATATATATAATATTAATTTTAGGTAAGTTGTAATGTGGACTTTAACTTTACTTAGTGTTATTGTATACATCTAAAGGAACCATATTGGATTAAACCTTGACTAATACCCTGCAGATAACCTACCTCGGATCTATTAAGAGTATAACTCAACCTTACATAGATTTATTTTGTCATTTTATAAGTGCACTCATCATAGGGATGGGATGAAAATTTTTTCAAAAATTTATGCTATAATATGATCATTCAATCAGCTTCATTTCTACCATATTGAACCTCATTTATGGGATCGTCAATCATAGATGTTAGGTATCTACTGCTAGTGATCAAATAATGGGCTTAAGTCCCATCCCCCTCGATGAATCTAGGACTCCACTCCTAGATAATCCCTTGATTAATTGATCTGGCAAATTTTTCTCAGATTTAACAAATTTTAAGGAGATAACATTATTTTTCTTATGTTGTCTTATAGACTTATGATAAAACCATATATGACGATTCATCTTTTTATTGGTACTTTTTTGATTAGTCAGTTCAATTATGGCCTTATTATCATAATGGATTGATATAGCTGAAACTGGCTGAGGTACCAAAGGTAGCTCTGATATTAAATTTTTTATCCACTTTGCCTCATTACAGGTGGTATCTAGAGCTATCAACTCGGCCTTTATAGTGCTTCTAGAAATTATAGTTTGCCTAGTTGATCCACAGATAATAGCAGCACCACCAAGAAGAAAGAGATATCCGGTGATTGATTTTAAATCATGAGAATCAGTGACTAGCATCACTGTAACCCTCAACCACCTCAGGGTATTTAGTGAATATCAAAGAGAGATTAAGTATTTCCTTTAAATATCAAAACACTATTTCTAAGGCTATCCAATGAGATTGATTAGGATTTTAATTATATCTACTGAGCCTTCCTACAACATAGACAATATCGGGTCTTGTCCTATTTGCTACATACAAGAGAGCTCCTATAATTTGAGAATACTTTAATTGATTAATTGGGTCACCTAAATTTTTCTTTAGGTGAAAGCTAGGATCAAAAGGAGTAGATATTGATTTAAGACTGGAATAACCAAACTTTTTGATCATTTTTTTCTATAGAATGAGAAAGAGAGAGAGCTATCGATCCCTTCATGGAACATGATAAGCTTCATCCCTAGGATTACATCTGCTTCACCTAAATCTTTCATATCAAACTTAGAAGAGAGGAAAGATTTAACATTTGAAATAATTTCAAGAGATGTTCCAAAAATTAAAATATCATCGACATATAAGCAAAGGATTACACAATCATTGTCGATGATCTTAGAATAAATACACTTATCATGATTATTGATTTAAAATCCAAAAGATAGAATAATTTGATCAAATTTTCATGCCATTGTTTAGGAGCCTGTTTAAGACCATAAAGGGACTTAATAAGTTTATAAACCTTATTTTCTTGTCCCTTTAAAATAAAACCATTAGGCTGTTTCATATAGATCTCCTCAAGATCTCCATTAAGGAATACAGTCTTCACATCCATTTGATGAATGATTAACTTATGAATGAAAGCAATAGCAAGAAGTGATCTAAGGGTTATTATTCTAGCTACAGGAGAATAAGTATCAAAGAAATCTAACCCTTTCTTTTGGTTATACACTTTGGCTACTAATCTAGCCTTATACTTTTCTATTGAACCATCATATCTAAATTTCTTCTTAAATACCCATTTACATCCTAAAGGTTTGCTTCCAAGGGGTAAATCAGATAAGATCCAAGTTTTATTTTGTAAGATTGAATTAAATTCAGAAAGAATAGCTTTTTTTCAAAAAGGAGCATCAGGTGAAGACATCGCCTCTGAAAAAGAAGAAGGTTCGTCTTCGACTAGGAAAGTAAAAAAACCTTTACCAAGGTCTTTTTTCTTTCCTTATCCTTGAACTTTTCCTAAGTTTAGAAGGTCCACCTTCAGGATTAGATCTTTTTTGTTTTCTTTGACTCATTAGAGGACCCAGCTTCAAAAGAATCATGAACCAAGAAAGGATTAGAAGAGAGTTGATTTGGTACTTGATTCTTGAAAGAAAAAATATTTTCAAAAAATGTAGCATCTTTTGATTCGATAAGAGTATTATTTGAGATGCCACTTATATTAGAGTTTATCACTAGAAATCTATTGGTACTGCTATCTAAGGAATATCCTAAAAAGATAGCATCTACGGTTTTAGGTCCTATTTTTCTTCTCTTAGGTTCAGGTATTCCTACCTTTGCTAAGCATTCCCACACTTTAAGATAGTCTAGTCTAGGTGTTCTACCTTTTCAAAGCTCAAAAGGTATTTTAGGACTATCCTTAAAGGGTATCCTATTTAAAATATAACAGACAGCTAAAAGAGCTTCCCCCCATAAGTTCTCGGGTATGCCTGAATTGATTAACATTGAGTTAACCATATCCATTAAGGTATAATTTTTTTGTTCAGCTACACCATTGGACTGAGGAGAGTATGGTGGTGTAACTTCATGAATAATCCCATATTCTTGATAAAATAGAGTCATTTCATTTGAGGTATATTAACCACCGTGGTCTGACCTAAGTTTCTTAAGCTTTTTCTCAGTTTGGGTTTCAGCTTCTACCTTATAAATCTTAAACCTATCTAATACTTCATCCTTAGATCTTATTAAATATATGTGACAATATCGAGATAAGTCATCAATGAATGTTACAAAGTCCCATGTAGGAAACTTGGTGGAGTCACATACATCGCTATGGACTAATTCAAGAAGTGTTGAACTCCTATTTATTGATTGAAAAGATTTGCTCGGCATCTTGGCTTGAATATAGATCTCATATGTGAACTTTCTATTAATATGAACTTTAGGAATTAGATTAAGATTTGTCATATTATGAATATGATCAAAATTCACATGACCAAGTCTACTATGCCAAACATTTAAAAATTCAACATTAAAAAAAAGAGGACTTTTATTAGATAACTTAGAGGATACATTTTAATTTGAGAAGACCTGCACAAACAAAGCCTTTATCAAGAAACTCGTGATTATGAGTAATTACAACTTTATTTGACTCTAGAATAATTTTATATCCTTTAGATACAAGGAGAGATCCACTAATCAAATTTCTTCTAACACTAGGGACGAACAACACTTCATAAAGGATTGGGATCTTTCCAGATGTCATCTTTAGATCCACTTGACCTTTCCCAAGAACTTGTGCTGAAGAATTATTCTCAAGTGTTACACCTCCTCCACTTGATTCCTTAAAGGTGGAGAACCAGGAGTGTTCAAAACAAATATAAACATTAGCTCCTGAATCAAGCCACCAATCACAAGAAGGTTGAGTTGAGTTAATTAAGGATTTTGAATTTATCGACCTAAAAGAAGGCTAAGCACCACTCTTGACCACGTTAACTTGTGGTTTAGATGATTTTCTCAATAGTTCAGTCTTTCGATGGTAGCAGTCTTTTGCTACATGATTTGTCCTTCCGCACACAAAACAGAATGTGCCTTTATAATTTTTTTGCTTTTGATTCAATCGATTCTGGTTTGGTTGGTTCCAAGAAGGTTTGAGTGATTGGTTGGATTTAGATTGGAATTTCTTCTTCTTAAAATTCTTTCCCCTAGGTTTGAATTGATTTGTAGTTGGATTTGACTTGGTCAGATGGATTTTAGGTCCAAAATCGAGCTTTTGATTTTGATTGAGCTTAAGCCGGTGTTCTTCTTCAATCCTAATAGAATTAATCACTTATGTTAGGGTCAAGCTATCTTGCTTATGTCTTAGCTCTCGTGTCAAGGATGACCAAGAAGGTTGAAGGACATATACTAAGGCCTGGACCTTATAGTTTTTAGAAAAACTATAGTTAGTCAACTTAGACTTTCTAAGAACATCTTGAAATCCATGTATTTGAATACTAATAGGTTTAAAATCTACCATTATGTACTTTCAAAATTTTGAGATAGTGAATCAATCTAGTCCGGCATCATCCATCCCATATTCAGCCTCAAGGGCATCCCAAAGTTCCTTAGCAGTTTTAGTGAAAAGATATAAATCATAAAGATTATCAGATAGAGCACTTAAAATTCTGTCTACAATGAAAATCTATTTCTTGAAGTATTTTTGATGTTGATGAAGAAAAAGTATTAACTGTACTGGAAGAACTTGGTTGAGTATTAGATTTGAGATCTGATAATTCTATGGCAGAAAATAGGCCTAAAGTGATAAACCAATATTTCACTTGGCTTTGCCACCTCCTAAAGAATGATCCATTAAACCTTTCAGGTTTGATTGTACTAAGATCATCAGAACCCATTTTTGAGTAAGTTGGTTGCTTAATTCGTTCTGCACAACAAAAGTTGAAGGTTTAGCATTATAATTTAATTTTTTTTAAATTAGCGGTTTTCTAGATATTTCTAGATTTTGAATTTAAATTCAAAACATTTAAATCTAGAAACTACTTGCAATAATAAGATAACCACTAAGTAAAATTAACTCAAATAATTCAAATTTGAATTTGAGTTTCAAATTTTTTTTTTATTTTTAAAATTTAAATTTTTTATTTCAAATTTTGAATTTTTAACTTCAAATTCAAAACCTTCTTTTTAAAAATAAATTCTAAGGCTTCTACACAGATTCAAAAGTAAGGATTTGTTTTTTCCTCCAATAACTTATAATAAAAATCTAGCAATTTCTAGTGATAAGAAAAACTTATCCTTAGCTGTTAGAAAATTGTTTTGTTTTTGCAAAAAATCCTTCTTAGAAAATGCTAGAGAATTAATATAAAAATTTAAATATAAAATATAAATGAAATATAAAAAAGAATGTTGATAGTCGAGGCATGTTAGACACTGCCCTAAGGACAAGTTTTTGCCCTCTTATGTAGGTTATAAACGATCTATCCTCAAGGTACAATAATCCGGCTCGATCCGATGCATAATCGTATGGAAGTGCAACTCAATGAAACCTTCATATGTCCAAAAAAAATAATAGAAATATAATATAAAAAAATTAAATAAACCTTTCACCAGTAGTTGGTTGAGACACAGAGCTCCAAGCTCTTGCAACAACAGGATCTCAAAAATAATAAGATAATTTTTTTAACAAAAATTTGAATCCCTCTTTCTCTATATTTCTTTTTCCTATATATATATATATATATATAATTTTTGCCATTTGGCCTTTGTTACCGTTCCTTTAGGAATTGAAGGAAACGTGGAACGCTCGAGCGAACACCCGAGCGTTCACGGAAAAGACGCGCGGAACGCTTGCTCTGCGAACGCTCGCTCGAGCATTCGTCCAACGTCATGCGAGCATTTAATACTCGCATGAGTCCTTTATTTTGTTTTTTTTATTTTAAAACTTTTACTTTTAAATGGTTAAAAAGTCAACAAAAAAAAACCAATGATTTCAGTCAATAATGCTTTATTCGATTTAGAATTTCACATTTTACCTTCGTAAAATTCAACTAATTCTGAGAGCAGCAAAAGCGCAAAACATGCACTCATGCACGCAAAATACTAGATCATTACAAGTTCCAACCTTTATCTTTAAGCAATTGAGACCTGAGAAATATATTTGCACTGATCACAGGTATCCACTGGAGTTGCATAAGGTTCACGTTAGTTCAGATGGAAGCAGAGCAGTCAGAGGCATCTTGCACCATCATGGCTATCCTGATCCCTTCCTTTTAGAGGTTTGTAATCAAAAGAAAACTTTTTACACCATTTCCCTTCCACTCCAACTCAAATAGGCTCATTGGCTCAGCTGACGAGGTGCTTGGACTTCCTTATCTTGATGCAAAGAGATGAGGTGGCTGTGGGTTCTCCATCTCCACCACCAATTAAATATGGAGCACATTATTACACATACTCTGGTTCTCTAACAACTCCACCTTGTACTGAAAATATTGCCTGGGTCCTGTTCCAAGAGGTTTGTGGCATTCTAATTTACTTATGGTGCTCATCTCCTTCGCCAAGTTTTTCTTTTAATAGATTGACTCCTGTGGTTTTTTTAGGTGAAGATGAGCGTATTGGAAAGACAAGTAGAATTGCTGAGGACTGCCGTCACGACGTAAGTTGATCAGTTGGCCGATTGCAATTGGGGTGGTTGCCGTTTAATGCATTGCAATTACATTAGCTTACCTTAATAACTTCGTTCCTCGTTCTGATGGTCTCCGAACTGGGTTTATTTTATGATCAATTTTACCTTTCTGCAGAAGGACAATGCAAGACAAACTCAACCGATAGACGGACGCATAGTTTACTTGTACGAACCATAGATGCACCAAAATCATGCAAGCTCCTGATGCTAAATACTTTGATGGGGAAATCTTATGCCAGATAGCAAGTAAAATAATCAAGAGTTTAGCATCTTGGCTGCTATGTTGCATCTTGTAGGGTGAGTGTGTTGGGTTGGCATCCTACAGGATGAGTGCACAAACTCACCCACTACAAAAAAAAAAAAAAAAGAAAGAATAACAACTCTTTTTTCCATAGGGTCGGAAAATCTGAAATCGGACACTACTAGAAAACGTCGGGCAGTTAACGACGCTTATAAGCATCGAAAACTTAACGACGCTTTAAAGCGTCTTTAAAATTAATTATTAAAAAATTTGATTAAAATAATTAATTTTTTTAACGAATACCAACGCTTTTTAGCGTCGGTATCTTAATTTTTTTAGTACTATGCCGACGCTAAAAAGCATCGGCATCGTATTTTTATCTTTCGGGGCGGAATCGAAATTCTGTTTCAATTTTCATGCCAAAAAAATTTCGCGTGCTCCTGCTTCTTTCTCTCTCATCCGAGATCTAAAATCTTTCCTCCCGAGCTTCGGCTTCTCTGCTTCTCCCAATCTTGACCTCCGACCACCCCCACAGCGGACGTTCCCCTCTTCTCCGGCCGCCACGCCTTCGATCCCGCTGTCCACCGCTTGGCCATGCTCCCCACTTCTCCAACATCGAAGTCCTCACGGTCGGCCCTCACTCTTCTCCATCGCCATCGACCTCGTCTCGGTCTTCATCAACCCGATAGTCCCTGCTTCCCAACTCGCCGTTACAACCATCGATCTCGGTCTCTTCCTTCTTCTCTATTTCCTTCTCGACGCCGCAGAGACTCAAAGCCGCTGCACACCTTCTCTTCTTCTTCTCCGCCCCATCTGTCCTTCTCTCTCTGCCCAATTCCTCCTCCTCGGGCATGGTGCAAAAGGGCAAGGAGGGGGGCGAGATGGTCGCCGAGGCGGAGATAGAGCGGCTGCCGGTGGATCTCCTCGCCCACATCTTCTCCCTCATCTCTTCTTTCCGGGACCTCGCGCAGTGAGCACCCTTCTTAATTCTTCTTGTTCTTCTTCTTCTTATTTATTTTATGATCGGTGGTTTCGATTGAATGGTCCGGGGTCTTATGAAATGAATGAATATTTCTTTTTTTCTTTCTTTTTTCTTTTTTGTTTTGGGGGAAAAAGGGCGAGCGGAGTGTGCCGGAAGTGGTGGCGAGGGGTGGAGCAGTCGCTGGCCAGCAGGGAGCGGCTGAGCTTCGCCGGGTGGAAGATGGCCGACGCTTCCACCGCCCGCCTTGTCTGCACCACCTACAACCTCAAGGAGCTCGACATGTATGCTTCGCTTCGCTGCAGGGAATCAGCTATGCCCAGCTTGCCAACCTGCCTCCGATCATTGGCCTTTGTAAGCCTCCTCAAACTCAAACTCGATCTCCTGAATCGAATTAATGGGCACAAGTAGTAGGCTAAATTTTAATGGCAGATTCGAGCTTCGTGCCACCGCTCGTGTACTCGATTCTGGGTAGCTCCAGAGATCTTGCGGTCGGTCCGGTCTCTATTGCCTCTCTCATAATGGGGTCGATGCTGCGACAAGCTGTGAACCCGAAAACCAATCCGTATCTCTTCCTCCAGCTTGCCTTCACTTCCACTTTCTTCGCGTGCATCGTCCAGGCCTCTCTCGGGATATTCAGGTAAGGTAATCAACGATCGAGTCCTTCAAATTAAGCTTCCTCGATTGTCTCAATCTGTCTCTCTTGCCATGCTGATTGTTGTCGCTCTTTTACCTCAGACTGGGCTTCATCATAGACTTCCTCTCCAAGGCTACGCTCGTCGGCTTCATGGCCGAGGCAGCCATCATAGTCTCTCTTCAGCAGCTCAAAAGCATGCTGGGGATCATTCATTTCACCAAACAGATGGGCCTGGTTCCTGTTATGAGCTCTGTTTTCCACAAGACTGATGAGGTTGGTCAGTCATTACCACAAACAAATCAAAATAATTAAACTCTCCTCCTCCATGACTTCACAGAGTTATCCTTCAGTAATTTTAACTAGAAGAAGCTTTCTGTGGTTTTGTGAAGTGGTCATGGCAGACGGTAGTGATGGGAATTTGCTTCCTGGCCTTGCTTTTGCTGGCTAGACACGTCGTATGCTTTTCTCCTTCCCTCCTTGCTCTCCATGTACGCGAGATTAGTTATAAAACACAGATTAGTTATAAAACACAGAGGACCGGAGGCTTTGCTGTGGCGTATTCACTTGTTCTTCCATGAAGGCCTGCCATCACTTTTGATATTGTATTTTCATGATCTTTATTTCTATAAAAAAAAGCATTCTTTTTTAATACAAAGTAGCTGCCAAAAAAAAAAAGGAGGAATGGCGGCAAAGAGGAGCAAGAGAGGGAGCACGGGGGCTGGGTTTCCTCCGCCACTGACCACGCTGTCGGGTGACTTGAAAGAAGAAAAAGAAGAAGAAGAAGAGAACAATGCAGACTTCAAAGAAGAAAATGATGAGGAAACGAAGGATGAGGAGGGGGATTACTTGGGCGTTGTTGGCTGCAACGGCTGTCCGATTAGGAGACGGGAGGCAGCAACGCGGGGGAGGGGGTACCACGAGGGAGAAGGTGAGCCGGACCTTATTTTTTTAAAAAAATAATAATTATTGCCGATGCTTTAAAGCGTCGGCCAGAGCATAGTGTCAGGATAATTTATTTTGCCTAGATCAACTTGTACCAACGCTTTAAAGTGCCGATGCTTAAAAAAGCATCGGCAAATAACATCTCCACTTCCAGCATCGCGACGCGCATAAAAGCGTCGGGACAATATTGTTCGACGCTTTTAAGCGTTGGCAAATGACATTTTTAGTGTCGGAAAAGCAGGAATTTGTTGTAGTGACCCTTAGGATCCTTGGCGCTGCTATGTTGCATCTTTTACCTTCTTCCTTGTTGTGCTCTTGCTTGGAGTGGTTAGTCTACTAAAGATCGATGCTAGCACAAAATGATATGCGTATTGCCCTTGTGGTTCACTTTTGTTAGGATACATGATTCTCTTGATGAATGGATGGTATTACCAATGATGGGATCCACTGCACTTGAAACAATAGATATTGATGTGGCTGACCCAAGGCCGTTAGAGAACCGTGAAGGAAACGGACGGAGCCCCCTTCGGCCTTAGCTCCCAACATCCATGCTCTCATAACAAAAAAAGAGAATAAGAGGGAAAAAGGGTTGCGTGGGTTTCCCAAGGGCCACCTTTTGTCATTAATGTCTGGTCGAGTCAATGGGATGGAGCCTTTAATGGTGTAGAAATGGTCATAATGGCTTGAAGAGTATTTAATGGAATAAAGTGTCATGGACATCTCGCCTCGGCTCTCTTTCTCAACCTCCGAGGCCAAACCCCCGAGGCATTTATCATCCGCTTGCTCCAAGTCATTCATTGTTATTCTCTCCCTTATATAAAGGCATTTATGGTTGCCACATTGCTCCTCTCGGCCTCAACTCTTGCTTAGCCTCGGACCTATAGCTGCCAAGCTCCCTTCGGTGGTGAAAGTGCCATGCAAGTGAACAGTGCCATGCAAGTGTTCACCCTTAGTCTTTTTTGAAGCTCATCCAAGGGCATGAATGGTGCCACACAAGCACTCTATAATCAATGCTCTACGAAGGACAGTTGGCTTCAACTCAACATCATTTCCCTCCCCCCAACGGCTGTACCTTGGGACCTACATGACTAACTTTATCACCCATTACTGTCTGCACACTACAAGAAAATATCAAAATAGTGACAAAAATTAGTGATGAAAATTTTCGTCACTAAATTGTGATGGTTTAGTAACAAAATAGTGACAAAAAATTAAAATCAGTGACGGATTAGTTTTTTCGTCACTAAACTGTCACTAAATTAGTGATGGACTATTACATCCGTCACTAATTTAGTGATGGATTGCCCTTCCGTCACTAATCCATAACAAATTAGTGACGGAAGAGTAATCCGTCGCTAACTTGGTGATGAATTGCTTTTTCGTCACTAATCCGTCATAAATTAGTGATGGAAAATAATCGTCACTAATTAGTGACGAATTATTTTCCATCACTAATCCATCAAAATTAGTGATGGATGGGAAATCCATCACTAATTTAGTGACGGATTGCCCTTCCGTCACTAATCCATAACAAATTAGTGACGAAAGAGCAATCCGTCACTAATTTTGTGACGGATGAGGCAATCCGTCACTAACTTAATGATGGATTACTTTTTCGTCTCTAATCCATCATAAATTAGTGATTAGTGACGAATTATTTTCTATACTAATCCATCAAAATTAGTGATGGATGAGAAATCCATCACTAAATTAGTGAAGAATTGCCCTTTCGTCACTAATTCATCACTAATTAGTGACGGAAGAGCAATCCATCACTAAATTAGTGATGGATTGCCCCATCCGTCACTAATTTAGTGACGAATTGGCCTTCCGTCACTAATCCGTCACTAATTTAGTGACGGATTGCCCTATCCATCACTAATTTAGTGATGAAAGAGCAATCCGTCACTAATTTAGTGACGGATTTCTTCATCCATCACTAATTTAGTGACATATTGCCCTTCCGTCACTAATCCATCATAAAATTAGTGATAAAAGAGCAATCCGTCACTATATTAGTAACGAATTAGTGATGGATTATCCTTCCGTCACCAAATTTATACTTTTAATATTTTTTTATTTGAATGAGAAGAAAGAAAGTAAAATAAAAAAAATTAATAATTAATAATAATAATAATATTTTTATTATAAATAATTGCATGTCTAATATTTTTTTAAAAGAATTAATATTAAAATAAAAAATAATAAAATATTTTTAAATTTTATTATTTTTATATATTATGTATTATATAATTAAAAAATGTATTATATAATTAAAAAATGGTCACGTATGGGAACCACATTTGCCCAATGCTGCATGACTATGGACATGGAGCAAGGTTATAAAATAAAAGCCTAAGTGGGGCCAGTCAATTGACCCCTCTTGTATGGCTACATGGGCCAAATAATATATGGCATATTAGATCCATTTTTCAAATCATGTACAGCATATTAGATCTAAGACCAGCACCCAGCATATCCTCTCATGCCCAACCCAAAATCAAAGCGCGCATCAAACGATGCTAAAATCCAGACTGCCGAAGGTCAAACCTCCTCCCCTCCCTCCCACTCTTCCAATCCCTACCCACCCCTCCCCAAGAGCTCAAGAACTCGAACCTCATCACCACCACCACCACCATCGCCGCCGCTGCCGCCGCATCCTGAGCCTCTTGAAGCAATGCAGGTCCTTGGATTCCTTCAAGCAGATCCACTCCCACATGCTCACCTCCTCCATCCACAAGCCCAACCACCTCCTCTCCAAGCTCGTCGTCGGCCTCCAAGACCTCCCCTACTCCACCCTCCTCTTCTCCCAAATCCCCCACCCCAACGACTTCTCCTTCAACCTCATGATCCGCGGCCTCGTCACTTGCTGGAGAAACCACTCCCTCGCCCTCTGTTACTACCTCCGCATGATCAAATCCGGCGCCATGCCCAACCACTTCACCTACCCCTTCGTCCTCCTCGCCTCCGCCAACCTCCAGTCCTTGCATCACGGCCAGACCGCCCACGCATCCATCTTCAAGCTCGGGCTCCGCTCCAACGACCACGTCCAGCACTCTTTGATCACCATGTATTCGAGATGCGGCCAGGTGGGCTCCGCACGCAAGGTGTTCGATGAAATCCGCGAGAGGGATATGATTTCTTGGAATTCCATGATTTCGGGGTACGCCAGGATGGGATTCGCAAGGGAGGCGGTCGAGTTATTCTGCACGATGAGGGTGGAGGGGTTCAAGCCGGATGCGGTGACTCTGGTGAGCGTCCTGGTGGCATGCGGAGACCTTGGAGACTTGAGCTTTGGGGCATGGTTGGAGGGGCATAAATTGGAGCTGAACTCGTTTGTTGGGTCTGCGTTGATTGATATGTATGGCAAGTGTGGTGATCTCGAGTCTGCAAGGAGGATTTTTGATGGAATGGCGAGGAAGGATTTGGTTGTGTGGAATGCAATGATCACAGGGCAAGCATATATCATCATCATCATCAATTTACTGATCTCTTCAGTCTCTATTAATGAAGAGAAGAGAAGGGAAGTTGGAGTAATGGGTGTTTGACTGCTTAATTTATTTTCATTTGTCTTCTTTCTTTATTTGCTCAAACTATTTGATCTGCTTGCTACTGGCTATGTTAAATTCAGTGACTTAGGACTTTGGGAATATTTATCTTCTTTCTCTGTAATGGGTGCCACCAGTAGTATAGGACTCTACACCGCAAGGTAAGTCCCAACCCCCCTCTGATGGAATCAAACCTAAGTAGAAATCTCTGGCAAATGCTCATTCACATCCATAAGGATTTAAATATTTTGTTCTCTTTTGTTTTCCTGAATCAATTCTTTCATATATATATTTTGCCGATATAAAGCTTTCTTTTATTCATTCTACCCACTTTCAGGTTTAGCTGTGTCAGAATTTCTGGGCTTTTACCCATGAATACATATATAAGAAATTGTGATGTGAGTTAGAAACAAATAGAAAACTATATAAGAAGATTATAGGTTTGCCATAATATTAATTTTCTGGTCATAATAGGTTTCTGTGCCTTCATGGGTCATACCTTGACCCGTAATTGGTCTTCCTAATTAGTAAATCTATACCTTGACCTGTAATTTATGGCATGTGGATTTTCCATCAGTTTCTTTGCAATGGTTGGAGATTTGGAAAGGTTGATTAGCATTACTTTGATTCAGGAAAGCTTTGAGAAAACCCTTTAACTAGTTGAAATTTGAATGGATTTGACATAGAAGGCTTAACATGTTCATGCATTGATTTTAGACCCTGTTTGGCATTGATTTTAGGTCTGGTTGAGCAAAGTGATGAAAGGATTGAAAGTTTTCTGCTTGTAGGATGTTTGCATAAGAAATTTAGGCAGTCTACTGTACTAGTCTCAACAATTCAATTAAGCCCCTTATTTACCATCATTGTAATGCTCTCTTATGGAACGTACAACTGCTTTGGATTTGGAACATAAAGTTTCAGTTGAGGGTTTTTTTGATGATCCACAAGTTCTGTGCTATTGTGTTCAGAGCTGGTCTCTTGTTGGGTTGTTCCTACCATTAACCAAATTTAGTCAGCAGTCTGAGTACATGGGATCACACTGTTTGGAGTGAGTTATCTGCTACCTATGAGATTTGCATTGGTGACTCCATGTTATGGTGTTGGTGAACCTGAAGTTAATGCGGAATTGCTGGTGTTTTTCCTAGGAACATTTCACTTGCAATATTCTTTAGAGGTGCATCGGAAAGTCCATGTAATCTGCACTTTTTAGGGAATTGGGAAGTGTCAACCATATGGAGAGGAGAAGTGTTGTTCTAAAATCTTTGGAGGATGCTGAAATACAATCTCGACTTACTTCTTGTATGGAAAAGTTAGTGTGCCAATAAATGGCCCTAGTACCAGGATGCCTTATGGTTTATCAGTCTGGGAAGTGTGTTTAAAGTGGGGTATAAGAACTGGTTGTGTACGTGCATTGGTTTAATTGGTTGCTGGTAGGATGTGTTTAAAGCTTCAATTTTGTATTCTGTGGCATCTAATTATGCTCTGATTGTGCTTGCTGCCCTATTAGGTTGTGTAGGATCTTATTTTCTTGGAAAGAAGAATGTCGGGAGGGGGAACGCAGCAGAGCTTCAGGAAATATTTAGGGGCCATCAAGGACACCAGCACAGTCAGTTTGGCCAAAGTGAACAGTGATTACAAGGTGGAGAATTTATATCATGATGAATCTTACTAAATGTCTTTCATGTTAAATTTTGTTTCTTTTCTTGATTCATTTTGTGGTGCTTTATGTTCAGGAATTAGACATTGCAATAGTAAAGGCGACAAACCATGTTGAGCGTCCAGCAAAGGAGAAGCACATTAAAGGTGGGTAGCATCTCTCTCACTTTCTTTGTTCACCAGCGAGAACACAGTAAAGTTCTGAGATTAGGCTTTTATGCTACTTTGACATATATTTCTGATTATTGCTTCAGATAAAGTTATAGTCTACATATAGAATTTTAATGCAAGTGCTTGCAGAGAAACATTTCAAAAATCTGTTCAAACATCATATCTATTGCTTACTTATTTATGAGAACCTTATTTCTGACTGGGGCATGACATTGATGACTACAAGAACGACAAAATGATAGCCATGTACCAGGGTATAAATTTTTCTGTGTTAATAGCTCATCTATGTATTTAGACGAGTACTGGTATGCCTGACTGTGTTGGGAATCAAGGTGGGATGGGATGTGGGACATTTCGTTCCATAAAAAAGTTGGGACATTTTGTTCCATAAAATTGTCAGAAATCATCATTTTTAGTATGACCACTATCCCATCATTTTGATTTGCAGGTTTTCAATTTGATTATGTGTTTGACTGGACCATTTTGAAATATCAACATTCACATTTTGCAAGTGCTCCTCCACGAGCTCTTGTAAGTCATATACAGAAGCGTTTACTATTTAAAAAGCTTTGTAATGTTCATTTAAGTAAGTAGGCTATGTTTTCTTTCTAGGGACCCAGTGCTGGACCTAGTTCAGGGATGGCCCCTGCTATTACCAATGCTGATAGGAAATCAGGTAATCTTTTTACCTTTTGAGCTTGGGTTTTATGTTTCCTTATACTCAAAACTGATGACATCCTCTTCTCCCAAACAACTATACCATATTTGCTGAACTACCTAGTTCCTATATCATCCATACCTAACTCTTATACTCATGGTCATAGCATAATCAGGACCACTGTATGACAAATCTTTTGTATTATTTTTTTGATATAGTTGTGTTGCTTCTTGCTGAATGAATCATGTTCATACACTACAAGAGATTTTAAATATTGCGACGCCCAAATGCGTCGCAATTGCGTCGCTAAACATGATATTGCGACGCAATTGCGACGCAACGAGGGCGTCGCTCAACTGTCCATCGCAATACCCTTTTGTCGCAATTGCGTCGCAATATTGCGACTCTCTGCGACGCTCTTGCGACGCCACATTGCGTCGCAATATTGCGACGCATGCAAATGCGTCGCTAAATTTAAAAATAAATTTAGTTAGAAAAAAAATTATTATTAAATATTGCGATGCACTAAATTGCGTCGCAATATTTAAAATAAATTTTAAAAAAATTATTATTAAATATTGCGACGCACTAATTTGCGTCGCAATATTTAAAATTAATTTTTTAAAAAAATTTATTATTAAATATTGCGACGCACTAAATTGGGTCGCAAAATTGCGACTCATCCAGATGCGTCGCAATATTTAATAACAATAATTTTGGTATAATAGCGATGCAATTTGAGTCGCTAATGCGTCGCAAATAAAAATTATTTTAAAATATTGCGACGCAAGGTAATTGCGTCGCAATATTTTAAAATAATTTTTAAGATAAAATAGCGAGTCAATTGTAGTTGCTAATGCATCGCTAATAAATTTATTTTTAAATTATTGCGATGCCAGGCCATTGCGTCGTAATATTTAATAATAATATTTTAAAAATATTAGCGATCCAATATCAGTCGCTAATGCGTCGTAAATTTTGTTTTTAAAAATATTTAAATGATTAAAAATTAAAACAGTTAATTTAATTTTGCTAAATCTAAATATTGATACAAATATTTTTCACTCAATCCAAACAATAATATATTTCAAAAAATAATTTATATATTAAAATTTTGAAGTTTTTACAACATAAAAAAAGAAAAAAAAATACATCAAGAATCTGAACGATCATGTGGAGGCTGTGGAGGCTGTGGAGGCTGAAGACTCTGTGACAAGCGGCTAACCATATCCCGCAAATAATGCATCTCATCTCGCATGTCTGCAACCTCCTGATCTCGGCCTCACATACGATCCTCAAAATTCTGCTCGACCTCCTGGCGAATCTCCTCTGCAATAGATCTGCGAAGCTCCTGTAAACGCTCGAGAGGAAGATCAGCAGGAACTCGCGAGCTGGAGGCCTGATGGGGAAAAAATGTAGAAGCTCTAGTGCCCATACCATAGACCCTGCGGTCTCGTGGCTGGGCACCAACAGCCTCCAAAAACACACGTCGACTCTCCTCTGCTGAGAGTTCGACGGGCGTCTCCCCATCAGTAGAGTCGACCTGCGATGCTGGGAGCGAAGCTCCTCGACTCGTGTCTTGAAATTATGAAATCAACAATAAATGAGTTAATAAATTTCTCGAAATAAAATTTTAGAAATTAAACAGATACTACATAAATCTAATTTCTTACCGCAACCTCCCGTGATCGCGTGTCGACCCAGGAGCCGTCCCTCCTGGTGTGTGTCGCCCTGAATAGACGAAACTCACCAGGATCTCCACCCTCCTGCTTAGTCTATAACAATAAAAAAAATGATATTAATACAAATATTTGTAAATAACTAAAATAGTAATTAAAATATTTATGTTTTCTTACCATACGCCGTCTGTGCTCCTGAATCGAAATGGAGCCCGAAGTATGACGGGAGAGACCCGTGCCAGGACCGCCCTTCTCAGATCGGCGGTTCGTGCTGGCTGATGCGGACCTCCTGCGCCAGCCATCGGACTCCCAGGCCTGCTGCCACTCGTGCCAAATACCCTCTGGCACGTGCGCAGGACGCTGACCTGATGACCTCCAATGATGAAGCATGTCGGAGTATCGGCGTCGCGTCAGAGCCTCCCATGCTGCCCTAATGGCATCATGGGTGGCAGGATCCTACGTAAACTTTTTTGCATTAAAATAAACAGTTAGTTTCTAAATTTATTAACTTTAAAGAATTATATATCACTGATAAATTGTATTTAATAAGTTTACCTGAAACTCAGAAAAATAAAACTCCCTCGTGGCTGGCGATACGTGGCACCAATCGTAGCCACTGGGATCTGCATGCCTCTGAAAAACGACGCTGATGTGGCTGGAGACATGATGCTGCTCAATGAATCTGTTAAAAAATGCAAGTTTATAAGTAAATGACTTAAAAACATAAATAAAATATTTTTAATTAGTATATACTTACATCCCCTGAGCATCAAGTCTAAGTACAGTGCGGCCGCCGATGGTGGAAGAACTCTCGGAGGTCTGTGCCGATCGGCTGGATGGTAATACTGGTGCAGAGATCGAAGGCTGCGCTTCTGCTGGAGATCCAAACTCTCCATCTCCGATGCTCATATGATCTGATCTCGCAGGATCCAAACTACGTCTCTGCTCACCCAAACTGTCGTCGGTAGATCTACCTCTGCCCCTCATACTGAAAATACTAAAGATTCACACAATTAAATTACGATTAATGATTGACTATGTAAGAATTTAACACTTATAAAAAAAGTTAAATTTTAAAAAACCTTTATGTTTAATCGTGTCATTTGTTTCGTGAAATGTTGGTTCAACATCCGATGCCGTATCGGATTGCGAATCAGTTTCATTATCATCGGAAGGAAACCGAACATTTGCATCCGCAATTTGTTGGACATCACCACTTGGATCTCTAAGTGATGTTTCAGGAGCCCTTGTGTCATCCTCAATTGCATGCATTTCCATCTCATCCTCTTGAAATGCAGGGCACTCGGTTGATTGACTTGATGAACTCTCCTCTAATACGATTGTTGAACGTGGGATGATTTTAGAAACGGCCCACCAATCTCGCTTGTCGTTGCGCAAACTTGGATATCCGCAGTAAAAGACTTGCTGAGCTTGGGATGCAAGGATGAATGGGTCATATTTCTGCAATCTTCGTCGATGGTTCACTTCAACCAAATTATAGTCGTTATGAACCCTTTTGCCCACAGGAACTATTGGATCGAACCAATCACAACGAAACAATACGGTTTGTTTCATAGGCCAACCGGGATATTCAACTTCAACCACCTCTACTAACTTTCCATAATAATCCTGCATATTTGCTCCAACACTTTCTTCTTTTACACACACGCCCCAGTTCTGCGTGCCTCTTGAAGCTGCTAATCGTTCAATCTGAAATTTGTACCCATTTACAAAATAGCCAGTAGAGGTTGTTACGGTCTTCAATGGCCATTGCGATAGACATTTAATGAAAATATTGTCGGTTGTCGACCATGGACCGTTGACCTATAAATTAATAAGCTATTGACATCCAATTCAAAAAATAATAGCCATTATCGAAATTGATTGAGTCATACTACTCACAAATTCATAAAACCAGTAAGCAAACTCCGTTTCTAATTTCTGCCCAATTGCAACTTGACTGATGTCGGGATTCATCTGTCGTTGTCTATCACAAAACATTCTTATGGGATGAAAAGAATGAAAACTACTGTTAGAAATTAAATATTATGGTATATTATTATATAAATTTAAATTTTCAATTTAGCATTGAAGTATACACTTACTCAATATATGGATCGACTTCTCGACAGTTCATTAGGATGTAATAATGTTCTGCATTATACTCCATATCGCTAAGATTTCTTGACTTCTGCCCACCAAATGAACGGCCGATAGCTTTAAAAATTGATATTCTACCGTCATTAGCTTCTGCTTCGTCCACACATACGTCATCGTTACGACCATGATTTCGGCTCCTCGTGTGGACGTGACCCTCAAAGTAATGTGAGGCAAAAGCTGAAACTTCTTCGACCAAGTGTGCATTGCATCTAGAACCTTCAACCCTTGCCTTATTACGCATATTATTTTTTAACTTCTTAAGATACCTATATGTAAAGTTGCAACAAAAAATTAACGAATTTTTCGAGCAATGAAATAATATTTGAAATGTCAACATATCTTAATGATGTATATATTTACCTCTCGAAAGGATACATCCAGCGATACTGCACGGGACCAGCTATGCTCGCTTCGTATGGCAAGTGAACCGGTAAATGCTCCATTGAGTCAAAAAAACTGGGAGAAAATATTCGCTCAAGCTTGCATGAAATAATTGGAATTTCCTCCTCAAGCCTTGCCATGGATGCAGAAGTAATGACTGCGGCAGATAACTCCTTGAAGAATAAGCTGAGCTCCGTAATTGCCTTCCAGACATGTTGCGGAAGCAACTCACGAAAAGCTATAGGTAATAATCGTTGC
Organism: Calamus simplicifolius; assembly: GCA_900491605.1. NCBI lineage: Eukaryota > Viridiplantae > Streptophyta > Magnoliopsida > Arecales > Arecaceae > Calamus > Calamus simplicifolius. Next base: position 419,426 of record UESW01004712.1, on the reverse strand, counting down.
ATGAAAACATGGCAGTCGTGGCTCTTCATGCCGAACAACTTGAGCTTATGCATGTCCACACACCTACCGATATTTAAGGCATAACCATCTGGAAATTTTAACCCTCTTAGCCAGTTACATAAAACTTCTCGTGAATTTCTGTCAAGAGTGTAACATGCTTTAGGATAGGTCCCATCGGCACTCCTTCTCAAATCACCTCTTCTGCAGTACTGATTAAGTTCTTCTCTTGACTTTGCAGTATCTTTTGTTTTTCCCGGGATGTTTAGCACCGTGTTAAATATGTTATCAAAGAAATTTTTCTCGATATGCATAACATCCAAGTTGTGCCGGATGAGATTTGTGCTCCAATAAGGCAAATCCCAAAATATACTTTGCTTCTTCCAGTTATGTTCTTTACATATACGGCTATTTATTCTATCTGCATCCGGTTCCCATGCATACATCAACCCCAAATGCTCTATAGAATCAAATAGATCCGTGCCGGACCTAACCGGTTCGGCAAATTTTGTGACTGCTTTGTTCTTCCGGAAGGCGATCAAGTTACGCCTATAAGGATGATTTGGGGGCAAGAACTTCCTATGGTTATCAAACCATGACTGCTTACCACTCTTCTGCAATGTAAATGCATCCGAATCATACATGCAATGAGGGCATGCCAGACGTCCAGCAGTGCTCCAACCAGACAACATTGCATATGCCGGAAAATCACTTATTGTCCACATCAAAGCAGCTCTCATTAAAAAATTTGTTTCATAGAAATGTCGTAGGCTACCACTCCTGTTTCCCACAACATTTTCAATTCGGCCACCAACGGTTGCAGAAAGACATCAATCTTTTCCTTTGGATTTGATGGTCCTGGAACCAAAACGGTTAAAAACATTGCAGTATCTTTCATGCACTTCCACGGAGGAAGGTTATATACAGTCAGTATCACAGGCCAACATGAATACTGTTGCCCCGCTTGACCAAATGGTTGGAAGCCATCGGTACAAAGACCTAATCTCACATTCCTTATATATTCAGCGAAATCAAAATCAGGATGATTTTCATTGAAATGCTTCCAAGCCTTTGAATCTGATGGATGCCGCATTTCATCCTCTTTAGATTCATGTTCGGCATGCCATCTCATATCAGCAACTGTTGCCTCAGATCTGTATAATCTCTGCAGGCGTGGGGTAAGAGGAAAGTAATGCATCCTCTTGTAAGGCACACTTTTCCTCCTACT
>UESW01004712.1:310327-412774 GCA_900491605.1 Calamus simplicifolius | reverse complement strand
ACGTCGTAATTATTTTTTCTCATATTTATAATTTATAAAATTTAATTTTATTTAAAATTATTGCGATGCAGTTATTGTGTCGCTAAATTAAAAATAATTTTAATTTATTTTCTGGTTTATTGCGTTGCTAATGCATCGCTATTTAAAATATTTAATTTTTTCTAAAATATTACGACGCACTGGGTGGCATCGCAATCTTTTTTAAAATATTAATACTGTAAAAAATATAATTCTATTTAAATTATTTATGATGCAATTATTTCGTCGCTAAATTAAAAATAATTTTTCTATTTTTTTAGTTTATTGCGTCGCTAAGGCGTCGCTATTTAAAATATTTAATTCTTTTCAAAATATTGCGACGCACTGATTGGCGTCGTAATATTTTTTAAAATATTTATACTGTAAAAAATATAATTCTATTTAAATTATTTGTGACGCAATTGTTGCGTCATTAAATTAAAAATAATTTTCCTATTTTCAATTTTATTGCGTTGCTAAGGCGTCGCTATTTAAAATATTTAATTCTTTTCAAAATATTGCGACGCACTGTTATGCGTCGCAATTTTTGTAAACTATTTGTACTTTAAACAATATAATTTTATTTAAATTATTTGCGACGCATTTGTTGCGTCGCTACATTAAAAATAATTTTTCTTATTTTCTAGTTTATTGCGTCGCTAATGCGTCGCTATTTAATATATTTAATTATTTTAAAAATATTGCGACGTACTGTGATGCGTCGCAATATTTTTTTTCGATAATTAGATTTTATAAAATTTAATTTCATTTCAATTATTTGCGACGCAATTGGTGCGTCGCTAAATTAAAAATAATTTTTCTAATTATCTATTTTATTGCGTCGCTAATGCGTCGCTATTTAAATATTTAATTCTGTTAAAAACATTGCGACGCAAATATTGCATTGCAATATTTTTATTGATATTTTTATTTCATAAAAAATTAATTTAAAAATATTGCGACGCAATATTTGCGTCGCAATATTAAAAATTTTTTTTTTTTTTGATTTTTTTGGTTAATTGAGTCGCTAATGCGTCGCAATATTTTGTTGTCACAAAGGCGTCGCAAGTGGTCGCAATTTAGCGACGCAATTATGCGTGCTAAATTTGCGTCGCTATTTCAGTATTTTCTTGTAGTGATACTCATGTTACTTATCAAGTGCTAATTTATCTTTTGACAATGTTTCAGGTGGTGAGGAAGGAAGAACAAGTGGTTGGTCAGCAATGGATCCTTCTTGTCAGAGAGTTTTAGCACCTGTTGATGTATTTTGGTCTGGTTTCTGCAGCAATCTTTGTTCCCATGCATTTTAATTTAGGCCAAGCTGCAGCTTTGCATCATTCCTTTAAGAAGAATATAATTATTGGTCCTTTACTGGTATTGGTGTCTCTCACCATTGGCTTTACTGCAGTAAACTTTTTCAGGTGAGACTGATGCAAACATCCTAAAGATAAGAACAATCAACTTTTGTATGTTAAGTTTTACATGTGTATCTTCTGGTTTTAAGGAAGGGATGAAGGATGCATCTTGGGAAGGCTTTAGAATGCTGTGACCTTGGTGGAGAAGAAGGCACAAGAGCTTACGCTGCACTTATGGATGCTGTGATGGTGTAGCCAATGGCAACTCCAAATAAGTTGACATATTGATAGAGTCCGTAAAACCTAAACTGTGCTCCACCTGCATGTAAAGACAACAGATTTTAAAATTTATGTTTCAGGGAAGCTGCGTTGCAATAGCAAAAATGAGGAGACTAGAGGTGTAGAAGGTGATGAAGGAGAAGAGAATCCACCCAAGCTGTGACATGGCCCATGCCAACGTTAATAGTTTTGATCATTACAAGTTGTCTCTTTTACTTAAACTTAATAATTTAATGTCAATTGTATAAAACATTAGTATTGTTGATGTATACAGATATATTTATCTTATTTTATGAAATATATTTTTTATTCTTAAATCTAAATTTTTATCCATAAATTTCATTAGAATGCATTAAATATATTGTAATTTAAAAATAATTTTAAATTTATAAGAATAAAAATTTGATGAAATTTTATTAGGTTAATGATGGATTAGTGATTGATTTTTGATAGAAATAATAGTGACGGATTAGTGATGAAAATATTAGTGCTTGATTAGTGATGGAACAATAACGAATGATTGATGGATTCTTTCATCACTAATTCGTCATGGCATAGTAATGGAGCTTTAGTGATGGACTAGTGACGAAAGTTTTAGTGACTAAATTTTTGTCAATAATCCATCACTAAATTATGATGGAATAGTGATGAAAATATTTGTGATGGAATAGTGATGGGATAATATGTGACGGATAGTTCATCACTAATCTGTCACAATTTAGTGACGAAAAATATGTTTCATCACAAATTTTTGACGAAATATTTTATCACAAATTCGTCACAATTTAGTGATAAAAAATATTTTCCATCACAAATTTTTGACGAAATATTTCGTCACAAATCTGTCGCTATTATTTTGTGACGGACCTCTTTCCATCACTAAATTTAGTGACGACAAAAATTGTGACGATCAGATTTTCGTCACTAATCCGTCACTAAATCCAATTTGTGACGAAATAGTGATGGAAATTTTTGTCACTATTATGCTCTTTTCTTGTAGTGACAGGACAACCAAAAAGGTGATGTAGGAGACACGTATGGCAAGCGCCGTAATGATCGGCCACGCCTTGCAGCCACCAACTCTGACAGGACACGACCTGCAGCTTGACACGTCACATGGAGGTAAGCTCTACTGTACTGCCATCAATTAATGCTCTGACAAGTGATCACGCCCCAAGCCCACAGACTCCAGGCATCTATAAAAAGGGTAAGAGTGACCCTGACCAGGTAAGACCAAGTAACTGAGAACTCACTACACTCTTAACGCTCATTCTTGCCCACAGAGAGCACGGCTCTAAGCCTCTCCCTTCTTCCCTCTTTCGAGCTTCCTCAAGCTCACGGCTATTGTCCAGAGCACTGACTTGAGCGTCGAAGGGTCCCCGCTGGAATCTCTGGCTCACGGGATTTGTTTGCAGGCCTGCAGGTGCCAGGAGTTCGCCGGAGGATCCCGGGCCCACTGGAGGAGGCGACCGGACGTTCGCGGATGCTCGAGGCCGGTGATCTGGCGTCAAAAGATTAGCGCGCTAGGTAGGAGGGTCAGCGATGCCGGTTTGCTGATCCTCATCCCTTTTTTATCAAAATGGTGGATCATGAAGAGGGTGATGACAAGAATTCGGGAAGCTTTCACCAATAACGCTGGGGGGCACCCTCAACAAGTTGAGCAACAAGATGCTAGTTCTCTGTTCCACCATCACCACCAGTTCGTGCCATTCAAGAAAAACACCGTGCCACCCTCTCACCCTGAAGATCCAAGCATTAACGACAGTTGTTCAAAGGCTATGAGAGCGATATTCTATGGCCGCGTGGCAACAAGCTCAGGAGCAAAAGCAACCTCAAACTCAAGCTCAACGGCAATTTAAGGCTCAGGTTCGTTAGCCAGCAAGAGCGCCACTCCTTGCCACCCAAATCCTAACTCCTAGTCACCTCAAGTATTTATGGGCATTTTTATTCCTGGCAGTGATAAGCTAAGACATGCTGATGCTATTAATGCAAGGTAGGAGATGAGGATGAAGGGCTTTGACTGTTAACTCTATCTACCCCCTCTCTCTCTTTTCTCCGTTGCACCCAAAGACAATCCGAGCCCAAGACCTCCTGCGGATTCCATTCTAGCTGCCCTTGGATTTCAGCACTGGTACCCTCTGCCTTCAATCAACATAATTATCTGGGGGGTAGGTCATCAACTCAACAGAAGGAGAGAGAGAGACCATGGAAGCTAGAGGGTCCCTTGCCTTGAACCAATGTGGAGGCTCCCCGAATCTCGATAACTCCCAGCAACATCGTCTTCTAACCGTCTGACTTCAGTGGACTCTCCGGGCCGCTCGTCTTCAATAGCCGTTGGCTGCCCGGGCTTCCCTCGGCGACCTCTGGCTCCCGAGTCCGACTCCGACTCTCGTCCATGGCTCTGCTCCAGCATCCCAGCTCTGGATCCCATCTCTCTCTTTACTATACCCCGAAGATGAGTCCCCAGCTTCATTTCAAAGAGGAGCTATCATCAACCAACTCAAGGCTCCGTCCCAACTTGATTCCCTTGGGGGCAGACCACCAGCAGGCGGAAGTGCTCAAATCTGCAGAAGGAAAACATGGGTGCTACAAGAGCTAAGTACGCTGCACTTAAGATAGTCTTCTTTCATTGATACTTAAAAATATCATGCAGGAAAGACCAACCTTGCATCAGCATTCAAGACCAATGTACCATTGGCACCGAAGACCGGTGTACCACCGTATCCAAAAAGCCCAACTTCGGTCTGCACTCAAAGCCTGATGTACCATCGGCACTAAAGCCCGAGGCTAGCTCGGCACAAAAGGCACCTGACGACTCTCAACTCTTAGGTCACCCTTCGGGGTTAAAAAGGCACCTGCCGACTCTCAACTCTTAGGTCATCCTTCGGGGTTAAAAAGGCACCTGCCGACTCTTAACTCTCGGGTCACCCTCCGGGGTTCAAAAGGCTCTCAACGGCCTTAACTTTGCCTCAGCGGCTTCATCACAGCCTCAGCGGCTTCATTTCAGCCTCAGTGGCTTTAACTCTGTATTAGCGGCCAACGGCCAATTGGGTAATACCTTCGTTTAAATTGTACACTTGCAACATATTACTGGTTACTTTCAGCCATCAAGAAGCCCCAAGATAGCTCACAGCTAGGAGAGGCCAACTCCTCAGCTCACAGTTGATGGGCACCCACCTCTAAACTTCATGCCAAAAGTAAAGAGCCCCTCCAAGCTCACCAACAAATGCCACAACCGTGGAGCCTCCCAAAACAAAGCAGAAGGAGACAAATTCCTCCAACAAAAAGCTAAGTACACTACAAGAAAAGGTTTCTTTTCATTAGTATCTAAATGCATTATGGAAAAACCAACCATTCAAAAGGCTCTCGATGTTCCTGTGATCAAAAGGTCACCCCCGGGCCGGCTGCAAAAACCCCGCGGTGGTTCAAGACCATGAGTCACCCCTCGGGCTGGCCACGAAACCCCCGAGGTGATTCTAGAGTAGCTCGATGGTATGGCGGCTAATGGATACCACTCGGCCAGGCTAGCATACGCCCCGAGTCGGTTCAAATCCCTAACAGCCCGTACCCACTCGAGTCACCTCTCGGACTAGCACACAGACACCCAAGGCAATTTTATTTCAGCCCCCCGGCTCTATTTTCGCTTTGGCAATTTTATTTCAGCCTCAACGGCTTATCTCTACCTCCACAGCATTATTGTAGCCTCAACGGCTTATCTCTACCTCCACAGCATTATTGCAGCCTCAACGGCTCCCTCTATCTCAGGAGCATCATTGCGGCTTCATTGGCTCTCTGCCTCAACGGCATGTGGATGGGGACCCACATCCAAACTTCATGTCAAAAGTTAAAGACCCCAAAGTCGGGTGGGGATCAGCCACTTGGGAGGTGGCATCCTTTTCGCCTTGCTGGAGTGGGCCCGCTTCGTCTCAGGGGCGAGGGGGCATCTGATGTGGCTGATCCAACGCCATTAGAGAACAGTGAAGGAAGGAAACTGACGGAGCCCCTTCGGCCTCAGCTCCCAACATCCATCCACGGCATTGCTCTCGTAACAAAGAAAGAGAATAAGAGGGAGAAAGGGTCACGTTATATGCATGGGTTTCCCAAGGGCCACCTTTCGTCATTAATGTAGTCAGTGGGATGGAGCCTTTAATGGTGCAGAAATGGTCATAAAGGCTTGAAGAGCATTTAATAGAATAAAGTGCACATCTCGGCTCTCTTTCTCAACCTCTGATGCCAACCTCCGAGGCATTTATCATCAGCTTGCTCTAAGGCATTTATTGCCTTATTCTCTCCCCTGTATAAAGGCATTTATGGTTGCCACGTTGCTCCTCTCGACCTCAACTCTTGCTTAGCCTCGGACCTGCAGCTGCCAAGCTCCCTTCAGCGGTGAACAGTGCCATGCAAGTGAAAAGTGCCATACAAGTGTTCACCCTCGGTCTTTTCTGAAGCTCATCCAAGGGTATGAACGGTGCCACACAAGCACTCTATAATCAATGATCTACGAGGGACAGTTGGCTTCAACTCAACATCATTCCCCCCCCCCAACGGTTGTACCTTGGGACCCACACGACTAACTTTATCACCCATCACTGTCTGCGCAGAACAACCAAAAAGGTGACTAGGGGACATGTATGATAAGCGCCGTAACGATCGGCCACGCCTTGCAGCCACCAACTCTAACAGGACACGACCTGCAGCTTGACACGTCACATGGAGGTAAGCTCCACTGTACTGCCATCAATTAATTCTCTAACAAGTGATCACGCCCCAAGCCCATGGACTCCAGGCATCTATAAAAAGGGTAAGAGTGACCCTGACCAGGTAAGACCAAGTAACTGAGAACTCATTACACTCTTAATGCTCATTCTTGTTCATAGAAAGTATGGCTCTAAGCCTCTCCCTTCTTCCCTCTTTCGAGCTTCCTCAAGCTCACGGCCGTTGCCCAGAGCACTGACTTGAGCGTCGGAGGGTCACCGCCAAAATCTCCAGCCTTCGAAACTTGTTTGTAGGCCTGCAGGCGCGAGGAGCTTGCCGGAGGATCCCGGGCTCGCTGGAGGAGGCGACCGGACGTTCGCGGATGCTCGAGGCCGGTGATCTGGCGTCAACATATATCAACCTTAGGCTAAAGTAGTTATCGATAGTAAAAATAAGCAACCTCTCAAACTTTGGCTTTTGCACCCATATTGCTTTGATCCAGAGATTCACCACGTCTAATCCTCCTTTTCATAATTTTTTTCCTCACAGGTTAGGTTTCATGGAGCCCTTTCTCCACTAGCTAGTAAGGCCTTGCTGACTATATGTTTGTCTATGGTCAGCTTAAAAGTAGACACACTTATTACCTTATTCAAATTTTGAGCTTACTTTTAAACTTACCTGAATGCTCTTTCTTTCTACTAAAATTATTTCCAGGTTAGTTAGCTAAGGATTGAATATTGATGGTTAAAATTATAATGCCTCCCTGCCTAGGTTTTGCATCAGATGAGAAAAGATCATTTAAAGAGCTTATAACTTAATTTCATATACTATCAATTAACATAGGCTTGACATTATAAGATCAGACCCGACCTCTTGACATGTTAATAATTTTATGTTGTTGACAAACACCAAAGTAAGGATTGAAATCCATGAGTAAAACAATTAAGGAATTAATAACCTATTTGGCATCTAAATATAGGCAAAACTGAGTGCAAATTTAAGCTATCATTAAATGTTAACTCGCCCTTCAACGGGTGCCTACATGGCGTGCTATACCATTTGTTCAAGGATGTACCATTTGTTCACCTAACTCTACCTTGCTGATAAGAGATAGCCATCCGCAAGGTTATATTAATAGAGAAAGTCTTACTGCATCGGAGAAGGTATAGCAAGCGTGCATCGGTCCCGGTGATTGATGTGCATCGCGTGCGCGCACGTGCCATGAGAAAAACTATCTTTTTTTTTTTGTTTTGGCATGCGCATGCACATGATACATGCCAAACATTGGATGTGGTGCAGTTCTTACCATATCGCTTTTGGTGCAACAAGACTTTCTCATGTTAATAAAGCCCAGTTTCTTCTTTCGCAAATGACAAAGAGAGAGAGAGAGAGAGAGAGAGAGAGAGAGAAAGTACTAAGCAACGGCTTGAGTGTAATTGTACATCTCTGTGTCATCCTTGTTCATCAACTTCCATGTGTTAACATTTCTCCCTATAAGATGGGTCCCAAAATTCCCCCAAAGGAAACCACGTTTGGGTCGGCCATCCACACTTGATTAAACCATCAGAAAGATGAGAAGTTTGTGGTTCCTTCTGTTGTTGTGTGCCTTCGTTACCCCACTCATCCTCCTTCAATCAACTCCCTCGGCATCTCAAATAGTCGGTAAGCATTCTCATGAGAAAATGCTGGTTTTCGTTTTGATATAATTTATAGATCGTCAATTAATTGGTCCAGAAAATGATGGCAAGCTTGAAATAGTGCTGGCCAATCTTGAGAAGGGATACAGATGGATGAAATCATTCTTGAATCGATTGGCCTCAAAGCAAATTCAGGTTGAGAACGTCATCAATTTCTGATCGCTTTTTCGTTCACAATAAAAAGTTAACATGATTTAAATAACAATTACTTATTTCAGGATAGTCTCATAGGGGTGCATTTTAAGTTATCTTGTTAGCGTAGCCATAGGAGGTTTTAAATAGTGAGTATGGGAGTTGATCATGGGTCTCATGCTGAAAATGCTTTGGCAAAGAAAGATTGGTCAGTCAACTTTGAATATTGTTTCTGCAGCAAGCCTATTGAGGCATTTCCTCACCTTTTTCTCTTCTGCTCTTGTGCCACCACTTTTCATCTAAGATCTTTTCTATCCTTAATATTTTCTCGTACCTCATAATTTAAATCATGTATGGTCCTTTTGGAAATCCAAGTATATATTTCTTATCAATGAAGATTAGCTTGAAACAAACTGGCTATAAGTATCTATTGCCATATATGAAAGGAAAGAAATTTTTGCCTCTTTTTTATGAAATCCTTTTGAGTGGTTGCTTTATACAGAAGAATTTTTTTTACTTCTGACTCTTAAAAATGCTCTCAAAAGAAAGAGCAAGCATAATGCACTTAGCTCTCAAGGCTAGCTAAACTTATCTTGACTCTATCTTGTATATTATCTTCCAGTATAGCCTATTTTCTAATAGAAGCATGGAGGGTTTTCACTCCCCAATTCAAAAAAAAAAAAAAAAAAAAAAAGCATGAGCTAATTAGATTGTCTAATCTAACTTAAAATTTTGTAGACTTGAATATAAAAGTACACACTACAATAGAAACTAAATTTAGCGACGCCAAAATGCGTCACTAATGCATCGTTAAACTGGCTTTCGCAACGCATTAGCGACGCAATTATGGCATCGCTACAAGTCTCGTCACAGAATGAATTTTGTTGCAATTGCGTCGCTAAATAGTGACTCTCAGCGACGCATTCTATTGCGTCGCAATATTGTGACGCAAGGACGTTGCATCGCAATATTTAATAATAATATTTTATAAATATTAACAACATAATTTCAGTCGCTAATGCATTGCTAATTAATTTGTTTTAAAAAATATAAAATATTAAAAATTAAAACGGTTAAATTTAATATTGCGACGCATTGAATTGTATCGCAATATTGCGACGCAATCAAATGCGTTGCAATATTACGATGCCAAGACGTTGCATCATAATATTTAATAATAATATTTTAGAAATATTAACGATACAATTTTAGTCGCTAATACGTCACTAATTAATTTTTTTTAAAAAATAGAAAATATTTAAAATTAAAATGGTTAAATTTAATATTGCGACGCATTAGATTGTGTCGCAATATTGTGATGCCAGTTCCTTGCATCGTAATATTTAATAATAATATTTTAGAAATATTAGCGACACAATTTCAGTCGCTAATGCATCGCTAATTAAATTTTTTTAAAAATATAAAATATTAAAAATTAAAACGATTAAATTTACAAAAATATTGATCGAAACACTAATATTGATCGAAACACTAATATTGATTGAAACATTCATCATTAAATTTTTAAAAATAATTAATATATTAAAATTTTGAAGTTTCAATGTACAACACATAAAAAGTAAAGAAAAAAATACATCAAGAATTTCCACTATCACGATCACGTGGTGGCTGGAAACCTACGACATGCGGCTAACCAAATCCCGCATGTGATGCATCTGCTCTCTTATGTCAGAGAGCTCATGCTGAAGGACTTCCTTGCGCTGGTCAAACTCCTACTGAATCTCCTGCTGAACGTCCTGCCGAACCTCTCGCTGAACCTCCTCCATAATAGATCTCCGAATGTCCTCTAAACGCTCGGCAGGAATATCTCTATAATAGTGCGAACTGGAGGCCTGATGGGGAAAATATGCAGAAGCTCTAGTGCCCAGACCATAGACCCTGCGGTCTCGCACCTGGGCACTAACAGCCTCCAAAAACACATGTCGACTCTCCTCTGATGAGAGTTCAATGGGCGGTCCCCTATCAGTGGAGTCGACCTGCGATGCTTGGGACTGAAGCTCCTTGACTCGTGCCTTTGAATTATAAAATCAATAATAAATGAATCAATAAATTTCTCTAAATAAAATTTTAGAAATTAAACAGATACAATATAAAGCTAATTTCTTACCGCAACCTTTCGTGATCGTGTATCGACCCAGGAACCGTCCCTCCTGGTGTGTGTCGCCCTGAATAGACGAAACTCACCAGGATCTCCGCCCTCCTGTTCAGACTACAACAACAGAAGAAAAATTGATATAAATATAAGTATTTGTAAATAACTAAATTAGTAATTAAATTATTTATGTTTTCTTACCATAGGCGTCTGTGCTTCTGAATCGAAATGGACCTCGCAGTGTGGCGGGAGAGACCCATGCCAGGACCGCCCCTCTCGGATCAGCGGTTCATGCTGGCTGATGCGGACCTCCTGCGCCAGCCATCAGACTGCCACACCTGCTACCACTCATGCCAAATACCCTCCAGCACATGCACAGGATGCTCACCCGATGTCCTCCAACGATGAAGCATGTTGGAGTATCGGCGTGCCGTAAGAGCATTCCATGCTGCCCTAATGGCATCATGGATGGCAGGCTCCCATGTATACTTTTTCTGCATTGAAATAAACAGTTAGTTTCAGAATTTAATTTTATATTAGTGATAAATTATATTTAATAAGTTTACCTGAAACTCTGAAAAATAAAACTCCCTCGTGGCTGCAGATACATGATGCCAATCGTAGCCACTAGGATCAGCACGCCTATGAAATATGGAGCTGATCTGGCTCGATATATGATGCTGCTCAATAAATTTGTTAAAAAATATATGTTTATAAGTAATTGGCTTAAAAACTTAAATGATATTTACAATTAGTATATACTTACATCCCATGAGCATCCAGTCCAAGTACGGTATGGTTGACGGTAGAAAAACTCTCGAAGGAATGTGTTGATCGGCTGGATGATAATACTAATGCAGGATCACTGCCGATGGCTGAAGAGATCGGAGGCTGTGCGATGTGTGGAGATCCGAACTCTCCATCTCCAAAGCTCATGGGATCTGATGCGGCAGGGCTACGTCTCTGCTCACTCTGTCTGTCGCCGGTAGATCTACCTCGGCCCGTCATACTGAAAATACTAAAGATTCATGAATGTAATTACGATTAATGATTAAATATAAAAATAACATTTATAAAAATAAATTGAATTTGAAAAAACCTCTATGTTTACTCAGTTTCATTTTTTCGTGAAATGTTGGTTCAACATCCGATGCCATATCGGACTACGATTCAGTTTCATTATCATCGGAAGGAAACCAAATATTTGGATCCGCAATTTCTTGGACATCACCATTTGGATCTCTAAGTGTTGTTTCAGGAGCCCTTGTGTCATCCTCAATTGCATGCATTTCTATCTCATCCTCTTGAAATGCAGGGCACTCGGCTGATTGACTTGATGAACTCTCGTCTAATACGATTATTGAACGTGGGATGATTTTAGAAACAGCCCACCAATCTCGCTTGTCATTGCGCAAACTTGGATATCCGCAGTAAAACACTTGCTGAGCTTGGGATGTAAGGATGAATGGTTCATATTTCTACAATTTTCGTCGATGGTTCACTTCAACTAGATTGTAGTCGTTATTAAATTAATAAACTAATATTGCGTCACTAAGTTTCCGCCAATAGGCATTTTGGTGGAAAATTAGCGACGCATTATATTTGCATTGCAATATTGCGATGCATTCATTATGCGTCGCAATATTGCGACGCATATACAATGCGCCGCAATATTAGTTTATTAATTAATAAACTAATATTGTGACGCATTCATTATGCATCGTAATATTGCGACGCATAATGAATGTATCGTAATTTTTGTAATATTAAATTAATAAACTAATATTGCGATGCATAATGGATGCGTCACAATACGAACCATTGAATGGTGAATCAGTTTTTATGGGAAATGATGCAGTATGCCAAATTGTGGGAATTGGTACTGTTCAGATTAAGTGCCATGACAAAGTTGTGAGAACCTTGACTGAAGTTAGGCACATACCAGACTTAAAGAGAATCCTTATTTCTTTGAGCTGTTTGGATTCCATTGGGTGTATGTACTCAGGTGGAGGTGGAGCTCTAAAAGTTACCAAAGGCAATCTAGTTGTGATGAGAGGAAACAAGGTGAATCACTTGTATCATCTACAGGGTAGCACAGTTATGGGTTCTTCGATTGGCACAGCAAATTCTGTTTCTGCTGATGATAGAACAAAATTGTGGCATATGCGTTTGGGCCATATGAGTGAGCGTGGCATGACAGTTTTGGGTAAATGTGGTTTACTATGTGGTGAGCAGACATCCTCACTAGATTTCTGTGAGCACTGTGTTCTTGGCAAGCAGTGCAAGGTCAGTTTTAGTACTGGCACACATTCAATGAAGGGTACACTCGACTACATACATTCTGATTTATGGGGACCGGCACAGGTTCCATCTAAGGGTGGTGCTCTTTACTTTGTGACATTTATTGACGATTATTCCAGAAAAGTTTGGGTTTATTTTCTGAAAAAAAAAAGTGAAGTGTTTGAAACCTTCAAGAAGTGAAAAGCCCTTGTTGAGAATCAGACAGGGAAGAAGATCAAACGTCTGAGGACCGATAACGGTCTTGAGTTCTGTGGTGGTGATTTTAATGAATTCTGTGCAGATGCAGGTATCGTTCGACACCGTACAGTCAGGTACACTTCACAGCAAAATGGAGTGGCAGAAAGGATGAACAGAACTTTATTGGAGAGGGCAAGATGCATGCTCTCTAATGCTGGCATGGAAAAGGCTTTTTGGGCTGAAGCAGTTAACATGTCTTGCTATCTGGTTAATCGCTCTCCTTCAACAGCAATTGAATGCAAGACTCCTTTTAAGATGTGGTCAGGTAAGCCTTGTGATTATTCAAATCTAAAGGTTTTTGGATGCCCTGCTTACTATTATGTTAAGGATGGTAAACTTGAACCTAGAGCAAAGAAGTGTATCTTTGTTGGTTATGCTGATGGCGTGAAGGGTTATCGTCTGTGGTGCATAGAACCTAATTCACCTAAATTCATTATTAGTAGGGATGTTACTTTTAATGAAAAGTTTATGCTAGATCAAAGGAATGTTCTTGATGAGTCTGTAGGAAACCATGAGAGTGATACAAATGAGGTGGAGGTTCAGGTCGAGCTTCGAAAAAAAGGCTCTCAAAATGATTTGAGCGAGCAAATTGTTACTATTGATTCTAGTTCAGATGAGGAAGCTCGAGATGAGGTGGAGCAGCCATACTCTATTGCTACTGGCAGAGAAAGGAGGGAGATTCGAGCCCCTCAAAAATATGGGTTTTCTGATCTGGTGGCTTATGCCCTTACGATAGCAGAAGATATGGGTATTCAGGAACCATCTACCTATACTGAAGCTGTTACTTGTTCGGAATCAGAAAAGTGGACTGTTGCTATGGCTGAAGAACTGGAATCACTTCACAAGAACCAGACTTGGGACTTGGTGCCATTGCCTAAAGGAAAAAGAGCCATTGGGTGTAAATGGGTCTTTAAGAAAAAGAAAGGTATTCCAGGTGTTGAAATTAGTAGATGCAAGGCAAGACTTGTAGCTAAAGGTTACAATCAGAGGGAGGGAATTGATTATGATGAAGTGTTCTCTCCTATTGTGAAACACACTTCTATTCGTGTGTTGCTGGCTATAGTTGCTCAATTTGACTTAGAGCTTGAGCAACTTGATGTGAAGACAGCTTTTTTGCATGGTGAGCTTGAGGAGACTATTTATATGGCCCAGCCTGAGGGCTATTATGTAGAAGGCAAGGAAGACCATGTATGTCGATTGAAGAAATCGTTGTATGGTTTGAAGCAGTCTCCAAGACAGTGGTATAAAAAATTCAATAGTTTTATGATACAGAGCGGTTATCATAGGAGCAGCTATGATAGTTGCGTGTATTTTAGGAAAGTTTCAGATAAATCCTTTGTCTATCTCCTTTTATACGTGGATGACATGCTCATTGCTGCAAAGAACATGTCAGATGTGTTGATCTTGAAGAAATGTCTCAGTAAGGAGTTTGAAATGAAAGATCTTGGTCCTGCCAAGAAGATCTTAGGAATGGAGATTCAGAGAGACAGAAAAGCAGGTAAGTTATATCTCTCACAGAGGAGATATATTGAGAAGGTACTTAAGAAGTTTGGCATGCAAAAACTCTAAGCCTGTCAGTACACCTTTAGCATCACATTTTAGACTCTCAGCTATACACTCACCTCAGTCAGAGGTCGAGGAGGCTGCAATGTCTTCTGTCCCATACTCCAGTGCAGTTGGTAGCTTGATGTACGCTATGGTATGCACTCGTCCCGACATTGCGCAGGCAGTTAGTGTGGTGAGCAGATATATGGCACATCCTGGAAAGGTCCATTGGCAGGCAGTGAAATGGATACTTAGGTATCTTAGAGGCTCTACAAAATTGGGCCTAATGTTTGATAGAAATAGTTCTAACTGTACTTCTGTTGTGGGATTTGTGGATTCAGATTATGCTGGGGATATTGATAAGAGAAGATCTTTGACTGGCTATCTTTTTACATTATCTGGCTCGGCTATAAGTTGGAGATCAACTTTACAGTCAACAGTTGCTTTGTCTACAACAGAGGCAGAGTATATGGCAGCAGCAGAAGCAGTAAAAGAAGCTATCTGGTTACGAAATCTTGTTCAAGAACTTGGGCTCAAGCAGGAAGACAATTCAGTTGTCTTTTGTGACAATCAGAGTGCTATTTGCTTGATTAAAAATCAAGCATATCATGAGAGGACTAAGCACATTGATATCAAGTATCATTTTATTCGAGAGGCATTTACTGAGAGAAATATTACAGTAAAGAAAGTTGATACTGCTGACAATCCTGCTGATATGCTGACCAAGATAGTTCCCGCCAACAAGTTTAAGCATTGCTTGGACTTGATTGGCATGCTTGTTTGAGGTTTGCTCCTTCTGGGGCTTGGTGGACACTACTAGAAAACGTCGGGCAGTTAACGACGCTTATAAGCATCGAAAACTTAACGACGCTTTAAAGCGTCTTTAAAATTAATTATTAAAAAATTTGATTAAAATAATTAATTTTTTTAACGAATACCAACGCTTTTTAGCGTCGGTATCTTAATTTTTTTAGTACTATGCCGACGCTAAAAAGCATCGGCATCGTATTTTTATCTTTCGGGGCGGAATCGAAATTCTGTTTCAATTTTCATGCCAAAAAAATTTCGCGTGCTCCTGCTTCTTTCTCTCTCATCCGAGATCTAAAATCTTTCCTCCCGAGCTTCGGCTTCTCTGCTTCTCCCAATCTTGACCTCCGACCACCCCCACAGCGGACGTTCCCCTCTTCTCCGGCCGCCACGCCTTCGATCCCGCTGTCCACCGCTTGGCCATGCTCCCCACTTCTCCAACATCGAAGTCCTCACGGTCGGCCCTCACTCTTCTCCATCGCCATCGACCTCGTCTCGGTCTTCATCAACCCGATAGTCCCTGCTTCCCAACTCGCCGTTACAACCATCGATCTCGGTCTCTTCCTTCTTCTCTATTTCCTTCTCAACGCCGCAGAGACTCAAAGCCGCTGCACACCTTCTCTTCTTCTTCTCCGCCCCATCTGTCCTTCTCTCTCTGCCCAATTCCTCCTCCTCGGGCATGGTGCAAAAGGGCAAGGAGGGGGGCGAGATGGTCGCCGAGGCGGAGATAGAGCGGCTGCCGGTGGATCTCCTCGCCCACATCTTCTCCCTCATCTCTTCTTTCCGGGACCTCGTGCAGTGAGCACCCTTCTTAATTCTTCTTGTTCTTCTTCTTCTTATTTATTTTATGATTGGTGGTTTCGATTGAATGGTCCGGGGTCTTATGAAATGAATGAATATTTCTTTTTTTCTTTCTTTTTTCTTTTTTGTTTTGGGGGAAAAAGGGCGAGCGGAGTGTGCCGGAAGTGGTGGCGAGGGGTGGAGCAGTCGCTGGCCAGCAGGGAGCGGCTGAGCTTCGCCGGGTGGAAGATGGCCGACGCTTCCACCGCCCGCCTTGTCTGCACCACCTACAACCTCAAGGAGCTCGACATGTATGCTTCGCTTCGCTGCAGGGAATCAGCTATGCCCAGCTTGCCAACCTGCCTCCGATCATTGGCCTTTGTAAGCCTCCTCAAACTCAAACTCGATCTCCTGAATCGAATTAATGGGCACAAGTAGTAGGCTAAATTTTAATGGCAGATTCGAGCTTCGTGCCACCGCTCGTGTACTCGATTCTGGGTAGCTCCAGAGATCTTGCGGTCGGTCCGGTCTCTATTGCCTCTCTCATAATGGGGTCGATGCTGCGACAAGCTGTGAACCCGAAAACCAATCCGTATCTCTTCCTCCAGCTTGCCTTCACTTCCACTTTCTTCGCGTGCATCGTCCAGGCCTCTCTCGGGATATTCAGGTAAGGTAATCAACGATCGAGTCCTTCAAATTAAGCTTCCTCGATTGTCTCAATCTGTCTCTCTTGCCATGCTGATTGTTGTCGCTCTTTTACCTCAGACTGGGCTTCATCATAGACTTCCTCTCCAAGGCTACGCTCGTCGGCTTCATGGCCGAGGCAGCCATCATAGTCTCTCTTCAGCAGCTCAAAAGCATGCTGGGGATCATTCATTTCACCAAACAGATGGGCCTGGTTCCTGTTATGAGCTCTGTTTTCCACAAGACTGATGAGGTTGGTCAGTCATTACCACAAACAAATCAAAATAATTAAACTCTCCTCCTCCATGACTTCACAGAGTTATCCTTCAGTAATTTTAACTAGAAGAAGCTTTCTGTGGTTTTGTGAAGTGGTCATGGCAGACGGTAGTGATGGGAATTTGCTTCCTGGCCTTGCTTTTGCTGGCTAGACACGTCGTATGCTTTTCTCCTTCCCTCCTTGCTCTCCATGTACGCGAGATTAGTTATAAAACACAGATTAGTTATAAAACACAGAGGACCGGAGGCTTTGCTGTGGCGTATTCACTTGTTCTTCCATGAAGGCCTGCCATCACTTTTGATATTGTATTTTCATGATCTTTATTTCTATAAAAAAAAGCATTCTTTTTTAATACAAAGTAGCTGCCAAAAAAAAAAAGGAGGAATGGCGGCAAAGAGGAGCAAGAGAGGGAGCACGGGGGCTGGGTTTCCTCCGCCACTGACCACGCTGTCGGGTGACTTGAAAGAAGAAAAAGAAGAAGAAGAAGAGAACAATGCAGACTTCAAAGAAGAAAATGATGAGGAAACGAAGGATGAGGAGGGGGATTACTTGGGCGTTGTTGGCTGCAACGGCTGTCCGATTAGGAGACGGGAGGCAGCAACGCGGGGGAGGGGGTACCACGAGGGAGAAGGTGAGCCGGACCTTATTTTTTTAAAAAAATAATAATTATTGCCGATGCTTTAAAGCGTCGGCCAGAGCATAGTGTCAGGATAATTTATTTTGCCTAGATCAACTTGTACCAACGCTTTAAAGTGCCGATGCTTAAAAAAGCATCGGCAAATAACATCTCCACTTCCAGCATCGCGACGCGCATAAAAGCGTCGGGACAATATTGTTCGACGCTTTTAAGCGTTGGCAAATGACATTTTTAGTGTCGGAAAAGCAGGAATTTGTTGTAGTGACCCTTAGGATCCTTGGCGCTGCTATGTTGCATCTTTTACCTTCTTCCTTGTTGTGCTCTTGCTTGGAGTGGTTAGTCTACTAAAGATCGATGCTAGCACAAAATGATATGCGTATTGCCCTTGTGGTTCACTTTTGTTAGGATACATGATTCTCTTGATGAATGGATGGTATTACCAATGATGGGATCCACTGCACTTGAAACAATAGATATTGATGTGGCTGACCCAAGGCCGTTAGAGAACCGTGAAGGAAACGGACGGAGCCCCCTTCGGCCTTAGCTCCCAACATCCATGCTCTCATAACAAAAAAAGAGAATAAGAGGGAAAAAGGGTTGCGTGGGTTTCCCAAGGGCCACCTTTTGTCATTAATGTCTGGTCGAGTCAATGGGATGAGCCTTTAATGGTGTAGAAATGGTCATAATGGCTTGAAGAGTATTTAATGGAATAAAGTGTCATGGACATCTCGCCTCGGCTCTCTTTCTCAACCTCCGAGGCCAAACCCCCGAGGCATTTATCATCCGCTTGCTCCAAGTCATTCATTGTCTTATTCTCTCCCTTATATAAAGGCATTTATGGTTGCCACATTGCTCCTCTCGGCCTCAACTCTTGCTTAGCCTCGGACCTATAGCTGCCAAGCTCCCTTCGGTGGTGAAAGTGCCATGCAAGTGAACAGTGCCATGCAAGTGTTCACCCTTAGTCTTTTTTGAAGCTCATCCAAGGGCATGAATGGTGCCACACAAGCACTCTATAATCAATGCTCTACGAAGGACAGTTGGCTTCAACTCAACATCATTTCCCTCCCCCCAACGGCTGTACCTTGGGACCTACATGACTAACTTTATCACCCATTACTGTCTGCACTACAAGAAAATATCAAAATAGTGACAAAAATTAGTGATGAAAATTTTCGTCACTAAATTGTGATGGTTTAGTAACAAAATAGTGACAAAAAATTAAAATCAGTGACGGATTAGTTTTTTCGTCACTAAACTGTCACTAAATTAGTGATGGACTATTACATCCGTCACTAATTTAGTGATGGATTGCCCTTCCGTCACTAATCCATAACAAATTAGTGACGGAAGAGTAATCCGTCGCTAACTTGGTGATGAATTGCTTTTTCGTCACTAATCCGTCATAAATTAGTGATGGAAAATAATCGTCACTAATTAGTGACGAATTATTTTCCATCACTAATCCATCAAAATTAGTGATGGATGGGAAATCCATCACTAATTTAGTGACGGATTGCCCTTCCGTCACTAATCCATAACAAATTAGTGACGAAAGAGCAATCCGTCACTAATTTTGTGACGGATGAGGCAATCCGTCACTAACTTAATGATGGATTACTTTTTCGTCTCTAATCCATCATAAATTAGTGATTAGTGACGAATTATTTTCTATACTAATCCATCAAAATTAGTGATGGATGAGAAATCCATCACTAAATTAGTGAAGAATTGCCCTTTCGTCACTAATTCATCACTAATTAGTGACGGAAGAGCAATCCATCACTAAATTAGTGATGGATTGCCCCATCCGTCACTAATTTAGTGACGAATTGGCCTTCCGTCACTAATCCGTCACTAATTTAGTGACGGATTGCCCTATCCATCACTAATTTAGTGATGAAAGAGCAATCCGTCACTAATTTAGTGACGGATTTCTTCATCCATCACTAATTTAGTGACATATTGCCCTTCCGTCACTAATCCATCATAAAATTAGTGATAAAAGAGCAATCCGTCACTATATTAGTAACGAATTAGTGATGGATTATCCTTCCGTCACCAAATTTATACTTTTAATATTTTTTTATTTGAATGAGAAGAAAGAAAGTAAAATAAAAAAAATTAATAATTAATAATAATAATATTTTTATTATAAATAATTGCATGTCTAATATTTTTTTAAAAGAATTAATATTAAAATAAAAAATAATAAAATATTTTTAAATTTTATTATTTTATATATTATGTATTATATAATTAAAAAATGTATTATATAATTAAAAAATGGTCACGTATGGGAACCACATTTGCCCAATGCTGCATGACTATGGACATGGAGCAAGGTTATAAAATAAAAGCCTAAGTGGGGCCAGTCAATTGACCCCTCTTGTATGGCTACATGGGCCAAATAATATATGGCATATTAGATCCATTTTTCAAATCATGTACAGCATATTAGATCTAAGACCAGCACCCAGCATATCCTCTCATGCCCAACCCAAAATCAAAGCGCGCATCAAACGATGCTAAAATCCAGACTGCCGAAGGTCAAACCTCCTCCCCTCCCTCCCACTCTTCCAATCCCTACCCACCCCTCCCCAAGAGCTCAAGAACTCGAACCTCATCACCACCACCACCACCATCGCCGCCGCTGCCGCCGCATCCTGAGCCTCTTGAAGCAATGCAGGTCCTTGGATTCCTTCAAGCAGATCCACTCCCACATGCTCACCTCCTCCATCCACAAGCCCAACCACCTCCTCTCCAAGCTCGTCGTCGGCCTCCAAGACCTCCCCTACTCCACCCTCCTCTTCTCCCAAATCCCCCACCCCAACGACTTCTCCTTCAACCTCATGATCCGCGGCCTCGTCACTTGCTGGAGAAACCACTCCCTCGCCCTCTGTTACTACCTCCGCATGATCAAATCCGGCGCCATGCCCAACCACTTCACCTACCCCTTCGTCCTCCTCGCCTCCGCCAACCTCCAGTCCTTGCATCACGGCCAGACCGCCCACGCATCCATCTTCAAGCTCGGGCTCCGCTCCAACGACCACGTCCAGCACTCTTTGATCACCATGTATTCGAGATGCGGCCAGGTGGGCTCCGCACGCAAGGTGTTCGATGAAATCCGCGAGAGGGATATGATTTCTTGGAATTCCATGATTTCGGGGTACGCCAGGATGGGATTCGCAAGGGAGGCGGTCGAGTTATTCTGCACGATGAGGGTGGAGGGGTTCAAGCCGGATGCGGTGACTCTGGTGAGCGTCCTGGTGGCATGCGGAGACCTTGGAGACTTGAGCTTTGGGGCATGGTTGGAGGGGCATAAATTGGAGCTGAACTCGTTTGTTGGGTCTGCGTTGATTGATATGTATGGCAAGTGTGGTGATCTCGAGTCTGCAAGGAGGATTTTTGATGGAATGGCGAGGAAGGATTTGGTTGTGTGGAATGCAATGATCACAGGGCAAGCATATATCATCATCATCATCAATTTACTGATCTCTTCAGTCTCTATTAATGAAGAGAAGAGAAGGGAAGTTGGAGTAATGGGTGTTTGACTGCTTAATTTATTTTCATTTGTCTTCTTTCTTTATTTGCTCAAACTATTTGATCTGCTTGCTACTGGCTATGTTAAATTCAGTGACTTAGGACTTTGGGAATATTTATCTTCTTTCTCTGTAATGGGTGCCACCAGTAGTATAGGACTCTACACCGCAAGGTAAGTCCCAACCCCCCTCTGATGGAATCAAACCTAAGTAGAAATCTCTGGCAAATGCTCATTCACATCCATAAGGATTTAAATATTTTGTTCTCTTTTGTTTTCCTGAATCAATTCTTTCATATATATTTTGCCGATATAAAGCTTTCTTTTATTCATTCTACCCACTTTCAGGTTTAGCTGTGTCAGAATTTCTGGGCTTTTACCCATGAATACATATATAAGAAATTGTGATGTGAGTTAGAAACAAATAGAAAACTATATAAGAAGATTATAGGTTTGCCATAATATTAATTTTCTGGTCATAATAGGTTTCTGTGCCTTCATGGGTCATACCTTGACCCGTAATTGGTCTTCCTAATTAGTAAATCTATACCTTGACCTGTAATTTATGGCATGTGGATTTTCCATCAGTTTCTTTGCAATGGTTGGAGATTTGGAAAGGTTGATTAGCATTACTTTGATTCAGGAAAGCTTTGAGAAAACCCTTTAACTAGTTGAAATTTGAATGGATTTGACATAGAAGGCTTAACATGTTCATGCATTGATTTTAGACCCTGTTTGGCATTGATTTTAGGTCTGGTTGAGCAAAGTGATGAAAGGATTGAAAGTTTTCTGCTTGTAGGATGTTTGCATAAGAAATTTAGGCAGTCTACTGTACTAGTCTCAACAATTCAATTAAGCCCCTTATTTACCATCATTGTAATGCTCTCTTATGGAACGTACAACTGCTTTGGATTTGGAACATAAAGTTTCAGTTGAGGGTTTTTTTGATGATCCACAAGTTCTGTGCTATTGTGTTCAGAGCTGGTCTCTTGTTGGGTTGTTCCTACCATTAACCAAATTTAGTCAGCAGTCTGAGTACATGGGATCACACTGTTTGGAGTGAGTTATCTGCTACCTATGAGATTTGCATTGGTGACTCCATGTTATGGTGTTGGTGAACCTGAAGTTAATGCGGAATTGCTGGTGTTTTTCCTAGGAACATTTCACTTGCAATATTCTTTAGAGGTGCATCGGAAAGTCCATGTAATCTGCACTTTTTAGGGAATTGGGAAGTGTCAACCATATGGAGAGGAGAAGTGTTGTTCTAAAATCTTTGGAGGATGCTGAAATACAATCTCGACTTACTTCTTGTATGGAAAAGTTAGTGTGCCAATAAATGGCCCTAGTACCAGGATGCCTTATGGTTTATCAGTCTGGGAAGTGTGTTTAAAGTGGGGTATAAGAACTGGTTGTGTACGTGCATTGGTTTAATTGGTTGCTGGTAGGATGTGTTTAAAGCTTCAATTTTGTATTCTGTGGCATCTAATTATGCTCTGATTGTGCTTGCTGCCCTATTAGGTTGTGTAGGATCTTATTTTCTTGGAAAGAAGAATGTCGGGAGGGGGAACGCAGCAGAGCTTCAGGAAATATTTAGGGGCCATCAAGGACACCAGCACAGTCAGTTTGGCCAAAGTGAACAGTGATTACAAGGTGGAGAATTTATATCATGATGAATCTTACTAAATGTCTTTCATGTTAAATTTTGTTTCTTTTCTTGATTCATTTTGTGGTGCTTTATGTTCAGGAATTAGACATTGCAATAGTAAAGGCGACAAACCATGTTGAGCGTCCAGCAAAGGAGAAGCACATTAAAGGTGGGTAGCATCTCTCTCACTTTCTTTGTTCACCAGCGAGAACACAGTAAAGTTCTGAGATTAGGCTTTTATGCTACTTTGACATATATTTCTGATTATTGCTTCAGATAAAGTTATAGTCTACATATAGAATTTTAATGCAAGTGCTTGCAGAGAAACATTTCAAAAATCTGTTCAAACATCATATCTATTGCTTACTTATTTATGAGAACCTTATTTCTGACTGGGGCATGACATTGATGACTACAAGAACGACAAAATGATAGCCATGTACCAGGGTATAAATTTTTCTGTGTTAATAGCTCATCTATGTATTTAGACGAGTACTGGTATGCCTGACTGTGTTGGGAATCAAGGTGGGATGGGATGTGGGACATTTCGTTCCATAAAAAAGTTGGGACATTTTGTTCCATAAAATTGTCAGAAATCATCATTTTTAGTATGACCACTATCCCATCATTTTGATTTGCAGGTTTTCAATTTGATTATGTGTTTGACTGGACCATTTTGAAATATCAACATTCACATTTTGCAAGTGCTCCTCCACGAGCTCTTGTAAGTCATATACAGAAGCGTTTACTATTTAAAAAGCTTTGTAATGTTCATTTAAGTAAGTAGGCTATGTTTTCTTTCTAGGGACCCAGTGCTGGACCTAGTTCAGGGATGGCCCCTGCTATTACCAATGCTGATAGGAAATCAGGTAATCTTTTTACCTTTTGAGCTTGGGTTTTATGTTTCCTTATACTCAAAACTGATGACATCCTCTTCTCCCAAACAACTATACCATATTTGCTGAACTACCTAGTTCCTATATCATCCATACCTAACTCTTATACTCATGGTCATAGCATAATCAGGACCACTGTATGACAAATCTTTTGTATTATTTTTTTGATATAGTTGTGTTGCTTCTTGCTGAATGAATCATGTTCATACACTACAAGAGATTTTAAATATTGCGACGCCCAAATGCGTCGCAATTGCGTCGCTAAACATGATATTGCGACGCAATTGCGACGCAACGAGGGCGTCGCTCAACTGTCCATCGCAATACCCTTTTGTCGCAATTGCGTCGCAATATTGCGACTCTCTGCGACGCTCTTGCGACGCCACATTGCGTCGCAATATTGCGACGCATGCAAATGCGTCGCTAAATTTAAAAATAAATTTAGTTAGAAAAAAAATTATTATTAAATATTGCGATGCACTAAATTGCGTCGCAATATTTAAAATAAATTTTAAAAAAATTATTATTAAATATTGCGACGCACTAATTTGCGTCGCAATATTTAAAATTAATTTTTTAAAAAAATTTATTATTAAATATTGCGACGCACTAAATTGGGTCGCAAAATTGCGACTCATCCAGATGCGTCGCAATATTTAATAACAATAATTTTGGTATAATAGCGATGCAATTTGAGTCGCTAATGCGTCGCAAATAAAAATTATTTTAAAATATTGCGACGCAAGGTAATTGCGTCGCAATATTTTAAAATAATTTTTAAGATAAAATAGCGAGTCAATTGTAGTTGCTAATGCATCGCTAATAAATTTATTTTTAAATTATTGCGATGCCAGGCCATTGCGTCGTAATATTTAATAATAATATTTTAAAAATATTAGCGATCCAATATCAGTCGCTAATGCGTCGTAAATTTTTTTTTAAAAATATTTAAATGATTAAAAATTAAAACAGTTAATTTAATTTTGCTAAATCTAAATATTGATACAAATATTTTTCACTCAATCCAAACAATAATATATTTCAAAAAATAATTTATATATTAAAATTTTGAAGTTTTTACAACATAAAAAAAGAAAAAAAAATACATCAAGAATCTGAACGATCATGTGGAGGCTGTGGAGGCTGTGGAGGCTGAAGACTCTGTGACAAGCGGCTAACCATATCCCGCAAATAATGCATCTCATCTCGCATGTCTGCAACCTCCTGATCTCGGCCTCACATACGATCCTCAAAATTCTGCTCGACCTCCTGGCGAATCTCCTCTGCAATAGATCTGCGAAGCTCCTGTAAACGCTCGAGAGGAAGATCAGCAGGAACTCGCGAGCTGGAGGCCTGATGGGGAAAAAATGTAGAAGCTCTAGTGCCCATACCATAGACCCTGCGGTCTCGTGGCTGGGCACCAACAGCCTCCAAAAACACACGTCGACTCTCCTCTGCTGAGAGTTCGACGGGCGTCTCCCCATCAGTAGAGTCGACCTGCGATGCCTGGGAGCGAAGCTCCTCGACTCGTGTCTTGAAATTATGAAATCAACAATAAATGAGTTAATAAATTTCTCGAAATAAAATTTTAGAAATTAAACAGATACTACATAAATCTAATTTCTTACCGCAACCTCCCGTGATCGCGTGTCGACCCAGGAGCCGTCCCTCCTGGTGTGTGTCGCCCTGAATAGACGAAACTCACCAGGATCTCCACCCCCTTAGTCTATAACAATAAAAAAATGATATTAATACAAATATTTGTAAATAACTAAAATAGTAATTAAAATATTTATGTTTTCTTACCATACGCCGTCTGTGCTCCTGAATCGAAATGGAGCCCGAAGTATGACGGGAGAGACCCGTGCCAGGACCGCCCTTCTCAGATCGGCGGTTCGTGCTGGCTGATGCGGACCTCCTGCGCCAGCCATCGGACTCCCAGGCCTGCTGCCACTCGTGCCAAATACCCTCTGGCACGTGCGCAGGACGCTGACCGATGACCTCCAACGATGAAGCATGTCGGAGTATCGGCGTCGCGTCAGAGCCTCCCATGCTGCCCTAATGGCATCATGGGTGGCAGGATCCCACGTAAACTTTTTCTGCATTAAAATAAACAGTTAGTTTCTAAATTTATTAACTTTAAAGAATTATATATCACTGATAAATTGTATTTAATAAGTTTACCTGAAACTCAGAAAAATAAAACTCCCTCGTGGCGATACGTGGCGCCAATCGTAGCCACTGGGATCTGCACGCCTCTGAAAAACGGACGCTGATGTGGCTGGAGACATGATGCTGCTCAATGAATCTGTTAAAAAAATGCAAGTTTATAAGTAAATGACTTAAAAACATAAATAAAATATTTTTAATTAGTATATACTTACATCCCCTGAGCATCAAGTCTAAGTACAGTGCGGCCGCCGATGGTGGAAGAACTCTCGGAGGTCTGTGCCGATCGGCTGGATGGTAATACTGGTGCAGAGATCGAAGGCTGCGCTTCTGCTGGAGATCCAAACTCTCCATCTCCGATGCTCATGTGATCTGATGTCGCAGGATCCAAACTACGTCTCTGCTCACCCAAACTGTCGTCGGTAGATCTACCTCTGCCCCTCATACTGAAAATACTAAAGATTCACACAATTAAATTACGATTAATGATTGACTATGTAAGAATTTAACACTTATAAAAAAAAGTTAAATTTTAAAAAACCTTTATGTTTAATCGGTGTCATTTGTTTCGTGAAATGTTGGTTCAACATCCGATGCCGTATCGGATTGCGAATCAGTTTCATTATCATCGGAAGGAAACCGAACATTTGCATCCGCAATTTCTTGGACATCACCACTTGGATCTCTAAGTGATGTTTCAGGAGCCCTTGTGTCATCCTCAATTGCATGCATTTCCATCTCATCCTCTTGAAATGCAGGGCACTCGGTTGATTGACTTGATGAACTCTCCTCTAATACGATTGTTGAACGTGGGATGATTTTAGAAACGGCCCACCAATCTCGCTTGTCGTTGCGCAAACTTGGATATCCGCAGTAAAAGACTTGCTGAGCTTGGGATGCAAGGATGAATGGGTCATATTTCTGCAATCTTCGTCGATGGTTCACTTCAACCAAATTATAGTCGTTATGAACCCTTTTGCCCACAGGAACTATCGGATCGAACCAATCACAACGAAACAATACGGTTCGTTTCATAGGCCAACCGGGATATTCAACTTCAACCACCTCTACTAACTTTCCATAATAATCCTGCATATTTGCTCCAACACTTTCTCCTTTTACACACACGCCCCAGTTCTGCGTGCCTCTTGAAGCTGCTAATCGTTCAATCTGAAATTTGTACCCATTTACAAAATAGCCAGTAGAGGTTGTTACGGTCTTCAATGGCCATTGCGATAGACATTTAATGAAAATATTGTCGGTTGTCGACCATGGACCGTTGACCTATAAATTAATAAGCTATTGACATCCAATTCAAAAAATAATAGCCATTATCGAAATTGATTGAGTGATACTACTCACAAATTCATAAAACCAGTAAGCAAACTCCGTTTCTAATTTCTGCCCAATTGCAACTTGACTGATGTCGGGATTCATCTGTCGTTGTCTATCACAAAACATCCTTATGGGATGAAAAGGATGAAAACTACTGTTAGAAATTAAATATTATGGTATATTATTATATAAATTTAAATTTTCAATTTAGCATTGAAGTATACACTTACTCAATATATGGATCGACTTCTCGACAGTTCATTAGGATGTAATAATGTGCTGCATTATACTCCATATCGCTAAGATTTCTTGACTTCTGCCCACCAAATGAACGGCCGATAGCTTTAAAAATTGATATTCTACCGTCATTAGCTTCTGCTTCGTCCACACATACGTCATCGTTACGACCATGATTTCGGCTCCTCGTGTGGACGTGACCCTCAAAGTAATGCGAGGCAAAAGCTGAAACTTCTTCGACCAAGTGTGCATTGCATATAGAACCTTCAACCCTTGCCTTATTACGCACATTATTTTTTAACTTCTTAAGATACCTATATGTAAAGTTGCAACAAAAAATTAACGAATTTTTCAAGCAATGAAATAATATTTGAAATGTCAACATATCTTAATGATGTATATATTTACCTCTCGAAAGGATACATCCAGCGATACTGCACGGGACCAGCTATGCTCGCTTCGTATGGCAAGTGAACCGGTAAATGCTCCATTGAGTCAAAAAAACTGGGAGGAAATATTCGCTCAAGCTTGCATAAAATAATTGGAATTTCCTCCTCAAGCCTTGCCATGGATGCAGAAGTAATGACTGCGGCAGATAACTCCTTGAAGAATAAGCTGAGCTCCGTAATTGCCTTCCAGACATGTTGCGGAAGCAACTCACGAAAAGCTATAGGTAATAATCGTTGCATGAAAACATGGCAGTCGTGGCTCTTCATGCCGAACAACTTGAGCTTATGCATGTCCACACACCTACCGATATTTGAGGCATAACCATCTGGAAATTTTAACCCTCTAAGCCAGTTACATAAAACTTCTCGTGAATTTCTGTCAAGAGTGTAACATGCTTTAGGATAGGTCCCATCGGCACTCCTTCTCAAATCACCTCTTCTGCAGTACTGATTAAGTTCTTCTCTTGACTTTGCAGTATCTTTTTTTTTCCCGGGATGTTTAGCACCGTGTTAAATATGTTATCAAAGAAATTTTTCTCGATATGCATAACATCCAAGTTGTGCCGGATGAGATTTGTGCTCCAATAAGGCAAATCCCAAAATATACTTCGCTTCTTCCAGTTATGTTCTTTACATATACGGCTATTTATTCTATCTGCATCTGGTTCCCATGCATACATCAACCCCAAATGCTCTATAGAATCAAATAGATCCGTGCCGGACCTAACCGGTTCGGCAAATTTTGTGACTGCTTTGTTCTTCCGGAAGGCGATCAAGTTACGCCTGTAAGGATGATTTGGGGGCAAGAACTTCCTATGGTTATCAAACCATGACTGCTTACCACTCTTCTGCAATGTAAATGCATCCGAATCATACATGCAATGAGGGCATGCCAGACGTCCAGCAGTGCTCCAACCAGACAACATTGCATATGCCGGAAAATCACTTATTGTCCACATCAAAGCAGCTCTCATTAAGAAAATTTGTTTCATAGAAATGTCGTAGGCTACCACTCCTGTTTCCCACAACATTTTCAATTCGGCCACCAACGGTTGCAGAAAGACATCAATCTTTTCCTTTGGATTTGATGGTCCTGGAACCAAAACGGTTAAAAACATTGCAGTATCTTTCATGCACTTCCACGGAGGAAGGTTATATACAGTCAGTATCACAGGCCAACATGAATACTGTTGCCCCGCTTGACCAAATGGTTGGAAGCCATCGGTACAAAGACCTAATCTCACATTCCTTATATCTTCAGCGAAAATCAGGATGATTTTCATTGAAATGCTTCCAAGCCTTTGAATCTGATGGATGCCGCATTTCATCCTCTTTAGATTCATGTTCGGCATGCCATCTCATATCAGCAGCTGTTGCCTCAGATCTGTATAATCTCTGCAGGCGTGGGGTAAGAGGAAAGTAATGCATCCTCTTGTAAGGCACACTTTTCCTCCTACTTGTACCGGCTCCTCCTTCGGTGTTTTTGAACCTCGATTGCCCACAAATCTTACACCATCTCAGCTCTGAGTCTTCACCCCAAAATATCATACAATTGTTCAAGCAACAATCGATCTTATTAACTGGGAGCCCAAGCCCACGCAACAACTTCTTTGTTGCGTAAAAACTGTCTGCGGCAACATTATCATTTGGCAGAATTTCTTTGATTAACTCAGCTACAGAATTGAACGCCTTTTCTGATAATCGATGTTCTGCCTTAATATTCAACATTCGAGCAGCTGTAGAGAACTGGGAATGACCCTCACACCCAGGATACAATTCTTGATTTGCAGCACGCAACATATCGTAAAATTGTTGTGCTTCTGGATTTGGTTCTTCCATAAATGTATTCTGATTGAAGTCATTACCCGATGCATTCATCACCATTTGTTCATATGTGTTTAAATTCACAAATGGTTTTCTACGGGAATTGACTCTTGTTGGCCTATAACAGCTGCTGGAATATCCTCTGGTTCACCATGACAGTACCAAACATAGTAATCAGGAACAAAACCCTTCTTACACAAATGCACCTTAACAGTTTCCACATCTCTGTAGGCTTTATTCTGACACCTGTGGAAGTTGCATGGGCACCTAATCCTAGGCCCATCCATCCATTCAGGTTGGCTACATGCAAATGCGATAAATTCTTCCAATCCATTCAGAAAATCTGGATTCAGCAAGCCATCTTTTATCCTTGCATACATCCATGAGCGAGTCCCGCTCATTTTTGACCGACTTATACAAAGTCTGGTAAAGCATTAAATGAAACCAAAAAATAAAACTATATTAGTATTAATAAATATATAACTAAATTATTTCTTGGGCACAACTAAGGTTAATTACAACCAATTAAATCATTTATAAGTACCCAATTTTTTTTAGGTAACTAAGGACCCTAATGCAAGGGCAGCCACGGCTAATCCTTTGCTAGCAAGGACCGATGCATAGGTTCATGGCTAAAGAGAGGGCTTGAGTTTGTGTCGGGCCGCAAGGCGGTGCGTTTAGTCATTAGACTTCACAAGAATTCAAGTGTCTTAAATAATTCTACCTTCACTCCATGTCTACAAGGTAAGGCCCTATCCCATTCAAGAATATTTTTTGTGATATGTTATTCTGCTATTAATTATCATCGATCGGCAACATTGAAATTTCGGCAGCATTTCCCCATATGTTCTCCATGTGTGGTATATAAGCCACACTAGGAGAACGTATGAGCAAATGCAAACCGAAATCTCACCCCACGATGATTACTAGCAGACTAACATGTCACAAGAAATATTCCCAAACTGTCCACCAGGACAATTTGAGAATTTGCAAGACTAAGGCTTACAAATTCTCAAACGGGTCTAAAGGTTAAAGTGCTGTGATTATGAAAGTCCGAAGACAATCGAACTTATGCTTGTTATTCTTAACTTCTTGTGAATTATACATGTAATCACTAACTTTTTTAAGATTATTACAAATACAAATGTTTGCGAATACTAAAATGTAAATCATTGAAACTACTAATTTGTTGCTGAAAATTAAATAATATTACAACAAAACATTTTATTTAGCATTTCAAATGTAATGCATCATTCAGTTTGCAGCAGAATATAAATAATCAAGACATAACAATTGTAAATGAGTATAAATGCACAAATACTATTATAAACATTCTGCTTAAATTAATTATTAATAAATATTATGTAAATTAAATAATAATTTTCCTATCTAGGAATAATCAAGGTCTTCCCCCCCCCCCTGTTTAAAAATTTTTTTTTTTTTTTTTCACAGTGGCCTGGCCACCACTGCCGTGGCCGGACAAGGAATTTTTTTTTTTTTTTTTTTCACAGTGGCCTGGCCACCGTGGCCAGGCCACTGCCGGCCACGGCAGCGGCCGTGGCCGGACAAGAAAAAAGGGGGGGCGGGGGGGTTTCCCCCCTCCCCCCCTGTTAAGGAAATTTTTTTTTTTTTTTGTCACAGTGGCCTGGCCACCGTGGCCAGGCCACTGCCGGCCACGGCAGCGGCCGTGGCCGGACAAGAAAAGAAAGGGGGGGCGGGGGGGGGGGGTTTCCCCCCTCCCCCCTGTTAAAAAATTTTTTTTTTTTTTTGTCACAGTGGCCTGGCCACCGTGGCCAGGCCACTGCCGGCCACGGCAGCGGCCGTGGCCGGACAAGAAAAGAAAGGGGGGGGGGGCGGGGGGTTTCCCCCCTCCCCCCCTGTTAAAAAAATTTTTTTTTTTTTGTACAGTGGCCTGGCCACCATGGCCAGGCCACTGCCGGCCACGGCAGCGGCCGTGGCCGGAGAAGACGGCCACGGCAGCGGCCGTGGCCGCCTTGTCCGGCCGCGGCCACGGCCGTGGCCGGACAAGAAAAAAAAGGGGGGGGGGGGGGTTTCCTCCCCTCCCCCCTGTTAAAAAAAAATTTTTTTTTTTTGACAGTGGCCTGGCCACCGTGGCCAGGCCACTGCCGGCCACGGCAGCGGCCGTGGCCGGACAAGAAAAAACAAGGGGGGGGGTTTCCTCCCCTCCCCCCTGTTAAAAAAAATTTTTTTTTTTTTATTACAGTGGCCTGGCCACCGTGGCCAGGCCACTGCCGGCCACGGCAGCGGCCGTGGCCGGAGAAGACGGCCACGGCAGCGGCCGTGGCCGCCTTGTCCGGCCGCGGCCACGGCCGTGGCCGGACAAGAAAAAAGGGGGGGGGGGGGGTTTCCTCCCCTCCCCCCTGTTAAAAAAAAATTTTTTTTTTTTTGATTACAGTGGCCTGGCCACCGTGGCCAGGCCACTGCCGGCCACGGCAGCGGCCGTGGCCGCCTTGTCCGGCCGCGGCCACGGCCGTGGCCGGACAAGAAAAAACGGGGGGGGGGTTTCCTCCCCTCCCCCCTGTTAAAAAAAAAAATTTTTTTTTTTTGATTACAGTGGCCTGGCCACCGTGGCCAGGCCACTGCCGGCCACGGCAGCGGCCGTGGCCGGAAAATCAAAAAAAAAAAAATTTTTTTTTAAGATTATTGGGGCTAACCTTGGTTGAGATGAGATCGCCGGGTAGCCGGAGTCGGATGAGATCGCCGGGGTAGCCGGAGGACGGGGATGCGCCGGATTTCGAGCGGGATCACGGCGGCGGCTAGGTCAAGACGGAAGGAGGAAAGGAGAAAGGGGCCGGCTTAAATATAGGTAATTAGCGACGCCAAAATTGCGTCGCAATTTTCGTCGCAATTTTTTTTTTTTCTTAGCGACGCACTAGGGCGTCGCTAATCCATCGTTAATAATGTTTATAATACTTTTATGAAAACATAGCGACGCCAATAAATGCGTCGCTAACGCGTCGCTAAATTGGCGCCATCATCTGGCGGGAAAAATATTTTATTTTCTAATAATTGCGTCGCTAAGGCGTCGCAATATTTTTTTAATAATTTAAATTGATTAAAAAAAAACTTATTACATATATTGCGACGCAATAAGTGCGTCGCAATTATTTTTTAAATATTTTTAAATGAAAATATTTAAATTTATTATAATAATTGCGACGACAAATTGCGTCGCAATATTTTTTAATATTTTAATCAGTTATATGTATTCTAATAATATTGCGACGCATATATTTTGTCGCAATATTTATTTATTTTTTTTAAACTGTGTCGCTAAGGCGTCGCAATAATTTGTTAATATTTATAAATGATTTAATAATTAATCGATTGAATAATTACGACGATAAATTGCGATCGATTGAATCCGATTCGGTCCGATCGGCAAAATCCGACGGTTGCGATCGATCCAATGATCCCGATCGGCCACGACCTATCTCGGACAGTTGCAATCCGTCCAGAGATCGGCGACGATCCGACGGTTGCGATCGATCCAAGCCCTGATCCCGATCGGCCACGACCGATCTCGGACCGTGGCGATCCGTCCGAGATCGGCGACGATCCAACGGTTGCGATCGATCCAAGCCCTGATCTCGATCGGCGATGACCGATCGCGGACCGCGGCAATCGGTCCGATCGGCAAAGATCCGACGGTTGCGATCGATCCAAGCCCTGATCCCGATCGGCCACGACCTATCTCGGACAGTTGCAATCCGTCCGAGATCGGCGACGATCCGACGGTTGCGATCGATCCAAGCCCTGATCCGATCGGCCACGATCGATCTCGGACCGTGGCGATCCGTCCGAGATCGGCGACGATCCGGTTGCGATCGATCCAAGCCCTGATCCGATCGGCGACGACCGATCGCGGACCGCGGCAATCGGTCCGATCGGCAAAGATCCGACGGTTGCGATCGATCCAAGCCTGATCCCGATCGGCCACGACCTATCTCGGACAGTTGCAATCCGTCCGAGATCGGCGACGATCCGACGGTTGCGATCGATCCAAGCCCTGATCCCGATCGGCCACGACCGATCTCGGACCGTGGCGATCCGTCCGAGATCGGCGACGATCCGACGGTTGCGATCGATCCAAGCCCTGATTCCGATCGGCGACGACCGATCCGGACCGTGGCAATCGGTCCGATCGGCAAAGATCCGACGGTTGCGATCGATCCAAGCCCTGAT
Source organism: Calamus simplicifolius (assembly GCA_900491605.1). NCBI lineage: Eukaryota > Viridiplantae > Streptophyta > Magnoliopsida > Arecales > Arecaceae > Calamus > Calamus simplicifolius. The sequence continues at coordinate 378,918 of UESW01004712.1, read as the reverse complement.
CCCGATCGGCGACGACCGATCGCGGACCGCGGCAATCGGTCCGATCGGCAAAGATCCGACGGTTGCGATCGATCCAAGCCCTGATCCCGATCGGCCACGACCTATCTCGGACAGTTGCAATCCGTCCGAGATCGGCGACGATCCGACGGTTGCGATCGATCCAAGCCCTGATCCCGATCGGCCACGACCGATCTCGGACCGTGGCGATCCGTCCGAGATCGGCGACGATCCAACGGTTGCGATCGATCCAAGCCCTGATCCCGATCGGCGACGACCGATCGCGGACCGCGGCAATCGGTCCGATCGGCAAAGATCGACGGTTGCGATCGATCCAAGCCTGATCCCGATCGGCCACGACCGATCTCGGACCATGGCGATCCGTCCGAGATCGGCGACGATCCAACGGTTGCGATCGATCCAAGCCCTGATCCCGATCGGTGATGACCGATCGCGGACCGCGGCAATCGGTCGATCGGCAAATCCGACGGTTGCGATCGATCCAAGCCGTGATCCCGATCGGCCACGACCTATCTCGGACAGTTGCAATCCGTCCGAGATCGGCGACGATCCGACGGTTGCGATCGATCCAAGCCCTGATCCCGATCGGCCACGACCGATCTCGGACCATGGCGATCCGTCCGAGATCGGCGACGATCCAACGGTTGCGATCAATCCAAGCCCTGATTCCGATCCGACGATCTGCAATCGTCCGATCGGCGATCCGACGGTTGCGATCGATCCAAGCCCTGATCCCGATCGGCGATGACCGATCGCGGACCGCGGCAATCGGTCCGATCGGCAAAGATCCGACGGTTGCGATCGATCCAAGCCTGATCCCGATCGGCCACGACCTATCTCGGACAGTTGCAATCCGTTCAAGATCGGCGATGATCGATAGTTGCGATCGATCAAGCCCTGATCCCGATCGGCCACGACCGATCTCGGACCGTGGCGATCCGTCCGAGATCGGCGACGATCCAACGGTTGCGATCGATCCAAGCCCTGATCCCGATCGGCGACGACCGATCGCGGACCGCGGCAATCGGTCCGATCGGCAAAGATCCGACGGTTGAGATCGATCCAAGCCTGATCCCGATCGGCCACGATCTATCTCAGACAGTTGCAATCCGTTCGAGATCGATGACGATCCGACGGTTGCGATCGATCCAAGCCCTGATCCCGATCGGCCACGACCGATCTCGAAACGTGGCGATCGGTCCGATCGGCGACGATCCGAGGGTTGCGATCGATCCAAGCCCTTATTCTGATCGGTCACGATCGATTTTGGACCGATCGCTATTTAACATAATTATTTTTTTAAATATATAACGACGCAAAGGGTTGCGTCGTATTTTTTTAATATGATAATTATAATATATAAAAAATTAACTTTAATTCTAATAATTATGATGCAACAAGTACGTCGCTATATTAAAACATAATTTTCCTAATTAATATTTTGGCTTATTATATCGCTAATGCATCGCTATTTAATATAATTAATTTTTTAAAAACATTGCAACTCACTGTGTTACGTCGTAATTATTTTTTCTCATATTTATAATTTATAAAATTTAATTTTATTTAAAATAATTGCGACGCAGTTATTGCATCGCTAAATTAAAAATAATTTTAATTTATTTTCTGGTTTATTGCATCGCTAATGCGTCGCTATTTAAAATTTTTTTTTCCAAAATATTACGACGCACTGGGTGGCGTCGCAATCTTTTTTAAAATATTAATACTGTAAAAAATATAATTCTATTTAAATTATTTGATGCAATTGTTTCGTCGCTAAATTAAAAATAATTTTTCTATTTTTTTAGTTTATTGCGTCGCTAAGGCGTCGCTATTTAAAATATTTAATTCTTTTCAAAATATTGCGACGCACTGATTGGCGTCGCAATATTTTTTAAAATATTTATAAAAAATATAATTCTATTTAAATTATTTGTGACGCAATTGTTGCGTCATTAAATTAAAAATAATTTTCTATTTTCCAATTTTATTGCGTTGCTAAGGCGTCGCTATTTAAAATATTTAATTCTTTTCAAAATATTGCGACGCACTGTTATGCGTCGCAATATTTTGTAAACTATTTGTACTTTAAACAATATAATTTTATTTAAATTATTTGCGACGCATTTGTTGCGTCGCTAATTAAAAATAATTTTTCTTATTTTCTAGTTTATTGCGTCGCTAATGCGTCGCTATTTAATATATTTAATTATTTTAAAAATATTGCGATGTACTGTGATGCGTCGCAATATTTTTTTTCGATAATTAGATTTTATAAAATTTAATTTCATTTCAATTATTTGCGACGCAATTGGTGCGTCGCTAAATTAAAAATAATTTTTCTAATTATCTATTTTATTGCGTCGCTAATGCGTCGCTATTTAAAATATTTAATTCTGTTAAAAACATTGCGACGCAAATATTGCATCGCAATATTTTTATTGATATTTTTATTTCATAAAAAATTAATTTAAAAATATTGCGACGCAATATTTGCGTCGCAATATTAAAAATTTATTTTTTTTTTGATTTTTTGGTTAATTGAGTCGCTAATGAGTCGCTAATGCGTCGCAATATTTTGTTGTCACAAAGGCGTCGCAAAGTGGTCGCAATTTAGCGACGCAATTATGCGTTGCTAAATTTGCGTCGCTATTTCAGTATTTTCTTGTAGTGATACTCATGTTACTTATCAAGTGCTAATTTATCTTTTGACAATGTTTCAGGTGGTGAGGAAGGAAGAACAAGTGGTTGGTCAGCAATGGATCCTTCTTGTCAGAGAGTTTTAGCACCTGTTGATGTATTTTGGTCTGGTTTCTGCAGCAATCTTTGTTCCCATGCATTTTAATTTAGGCCAAGCTGCAGCTTTGCATCATTCCTTTAAGAAGAATATAATTATTGGTCCTTTACTGGTATTGGTGTCTCTCACCATTGGCTTTACTGCAGTAAACTTTTTCAGGTGAGACTGATGCAAACATCCTAAAGATAAGAACAATCAACTTTTGTATGTTAAGTTTTACATGTGTATCTTCTGGTTTTAAGGAAGGGATGAAGGATGCATCTTGGGAAGGCTTTAGAATGCTGTGACCTTGGTGGAGAAGAAGGCACAAGAGCTTACGCTGCACTTATGGATGCTGTGATGGTGTAGCCAATGGCAACTCCAAATAAGTTGACATATTGATAGAGTCCGTAAAACCTAAACTGTGCTCCACCTGCATGTAAAGACAACAGATTTTAAAATTTATGTTTCAGGGAAGCTGCGTTGCAATAGCAAAAATGAGGAGACTAGAGGTGTAGAAGGTGATGAAGGAGAAGAGAATCCACCCAAGCTGTGACATGGCCCATGCCAACGTTAATAGTTTTGATCATTACAAGTTGTCTCTTTTACTTAAACTTAATAATTTAATGTCAATTGTATAAAACATTAGTATTGTTGATGTATACAGATATATTTATCTTATTTATGAAATATATTTTTTATTCTTAAATCTAAATTTTTATCCATAAATTTCATTAGAATGCATTAAATATATTGTAATTTAAAAATAATTTTAAATTTATAAGAATAAAAATTTGATGAAATTTTATTAGGTTAATGATGGATTAGTGATTGATTTTTGATAGAAATAATAGTGACGGATTAGTGATGAAAATATTAGTGCTTGATTAGTGATGGAACAATAACGAATGATTGATGGATTCTTTCATCACTAATTCGTCATGGCATAGTAATGGAGCTTTAGTGATGGACTAGTGACGAAAGTTTTAGTGACTAAATTTTTGTCAATAATCCATCACTAAATTATGATGGAATAGTGATGAAAATATTTGTGATGGAATAGTGATGGGATAATATGTGACGGATAGTTCATCACTAATCTGTCACAATTTAGTGACGAAAAATATGTTTCATCACAAATTTTTGACGAAATATTTTATCACAAATTCGTCACAATTTAGTGATAAAAAATATTTTCCATCACAAATTTTTGACGAAATATTTCGTCACAAATCTGTCGCTATTATTTTGTGACGGACCTCTTTCCATCACTAAATTTAGTGACGACAAAAATTGTGACGATCAGATTTTCGTCACTAATCCGTCACTAAATCCAATTTGTGACGAAATAGTGATGGAAATTTTTGTCACTATTATGCTCTTTTCTTGTAGTGACAGGACAACCAAAAAGGTGATGTAGGAGACACGTATGGCAAGCGCCGTAATGATCGGCCACGCCTTGCAGCCACCAACTCTGACAGGACACGACCTGCAGCTTGACACGTCACATGGAGGTAAGCTCTACTGTACTGCCATCAATTAATGCTCTGACAAGTGATCACGCCCCAAGCCCACAGACTCCAGGCATCTATAAAAAGGGTAAGAGTGACCCTGACCAGGTAAGACCAAGTAACTGAGAACTCACTACACTCTTAACGCTCATTCTTGCCCACAGAGAGCACGGCTCTAAGCCTCTCCCTTCTTCCCTCTTTCGAGCTTCCTCAAGCTCACGGCTATTGTCCAGAGCACTGACTTGAGCGTCGAAGGGTCCCCGCTGGAATCTCTGGCTCACGGGATTTGTTTGCAGGCCTGCAGGTGCCAGGAGTTCGCCGGAGGATCCCGGGCCCACTGGAGGAGGCGACCGGACGTTCGCGGATGCTCGAGGCCGGTGATCTGGCGTCAAAAGATTAGCGCGCTAGGTAGGAGGGTCAGCGATGCCGGTTTGCTGATCCTCATCCCTTTTTTATCAAAATGGTGGATCATGAAGAGGGTGATGACAAGAATTCGGGAAGCTTTCACCAATAACGCTGGGGGGCACCCTCAACAAGTTGAGCAACAAGATGCTAGTTCTCTGTTCCACCATCACCACCAGTTCGTGCCATTCAAGAAAAACACCGTGCCACCCTCTCACCCTGAAGATCCAAGCATTAACGACAGTTGTTCAAAGGCTATGAGAGCGATATTCTATGGCCGCGTGGCAACAAGCTCAGGAGCAAAAGCAACCTCAAACTCAAGCTCAACGGCAATTTAAGGCTCAGGTTCGTTAGCCAGCAAGAGCGCCACTCCTTGCCACCCAAATCCTAACTCCTAGTCACCTCAAGTATTTATGGGCATTTTTATTCCTGGCAGTGATAAGCTAAGACATGCTGATGCTATTAATGCAAGGTAGGAGATGAGGATGAAGGGCTTTGACTGTTAACTCTATCTACCCCCTCTCTCTCTTTTCTCCGTTGCACCCAAAGACAATCCGAGCCCAAGACCTCCTGCGGATTCCATTCTAGCTGCCCTTGGATTTCAGCACTGGTACCCTCTGCCTTCAATCAACATAATTATCTGGGGGGTAGGTCATCAACTCAACAGAAGGAGAGAGAGAGACCATGGAAGCTAGAGGGTCCCTTGCCTTGAACCAATGTGGAGGCTCCCCGAATCTCGATAACTCCCAGCAACATCGTCTTCTAACCGTCTGACTTCAGTGGACTCTCCGGGCCGCTCGTCTTCAATAGCCGTTGGCTGCCCGGGCTTCCCTCGGCGACCTCTGGCTCCCGAGTCCGACTCCGACTCTCGTCCATGGCTCTGCTCCAGCATCCCAGCTCTGGATCCCATCTCTCTCTTTACTATACCCCGAAGATGAGTCCCCAGCTTCATTTCAAAGAGGAGCTATCATCAACCAACTCAAGGCTCCGTCCCAACTTGATTCCCTTGGGGGCAGACCACCAGCAGGCGGAAGTGCTCAAATCTGCAGAAGGAAAACATGGGTGCTACAAGAGCTAAGTACGCTGCACTTAAGATAGTCTTCTTTCATTGATACTTAAAAATATCATGCAGGAAAGACCAACCTTGCATCAGCATTCAAGACCAATGTACCATTGGCACCGAAGACCGGTGTACCACCGTATCCAAAAAGCCCAACTTCGGTCTGCACTCAAAGCCTGATGTACCATCGGCACTAAAGCCCGAGGCTAGCTCGGCACAAAAGGCACCTGACGACTCTCAACTCTTAGGTCACCCTTCGGGGTTAAAAAGGCACCTGACGACTCTCAACTCTTAGGTCATCCTTCGGGGTTAAAAAGGCACCTGCCGACTCTTAACTCTCGGGTCACCCTCCGGGGTTCAAAAGGCTCTCAACGGCCTTAACTTTGCCTCAGCGGCTTCATCACAGCCTCAGCGGCTTCATTTCAGCCTCAGTGGCTTTAACTCTGTATTAGCGGCCAACGGCCAATTGGGTAATACCTTCGTTTAAATTGTACACTTGCAACATATTACTGGTTACTTTCAGCCATCAAGAAGCCCCAAGATAGCTCACAGCTAGGAGAGGCCAACTCCTCAGCTCACAGTTGATGGGCACCCACCTCTAAACTTCATGCCAAAAGTAAAGAGCCCCTCCAAGCTCACCAACAAATGCCACAACCGTGGAGCCTCCCAAAACAAAGCAGAAGGAGACAAATTCCTCCAACAAAAAGCTAAGTACACTACAAGAAAAGGTTTCTTTTCATTAGTATCTAAATGCATTATGGAAAAACCAACCATTCAAAAGGCTCTCGATGTTCCTGTGATCAAAAGGTCACCCCCGGGCCGGCTGCAAAAACCCCGCGGTGGTTCAAGACCATGAGTCACCCCTCGGGCTGGCCACGAAACCCCCGAGGTGATTCTGGAGTAGCTCGATGGTATGGCGGCTAATGGATACCACTCGGCCAGGCTAGCATACGCCCCGAGTCGGTTCAAATCCCTAACAGCCCGTACCCACTCGAGTCACCTCTCGGACTAGCACACAGACACCCAAGGCAATTTTATTTCAGCCCCCGGCTCTATTTTCGCTTTGGCAATTTTATTTCAGCCTCAACGGCTTATCTCTACCTCCACAGCATTATTGTAGCCTCAACGGCTTATCTCTACCTCCACAGCATTATTGCAGCCTCAACGGCTCCCTCTATCTCAGGAGCATCATTGCGGCTTCATTGGCTCTCTGCCTCAACGGCATGTGGATGGGGACCCACATCCAAACTTCATGTCAAAAGTTAAAGACCCCAAAGTCGGGTGGGGATCAGCCACTTGGGAGGTGGCATCCTTTTCGCCTTGCTGGAGTGGGCCCGCTTCGTCTCAGGGGCGAGGGGGCATCTGATGTGGCTGATCCAACGCCATTAGAGAACAGTGAAGGAAGGAAACTGACGGAGCCCCTTCGGCCTCAGCTCCCAACATCCATCCACGGCATTGCTCTCGTAACAAAGAAAGAGAATAAGAGGGAGAAAGGGTCACGTTATATGCATGGGTTTCCCAAGGGCCACCTTTCGTCATTAATGTAGTCAGTGGGATGGAGCCTTTAATGGTGCAGAAATGGTCATAAAGGCTTGAAGAGCATTTAATAGAATAAAGTGCACATCTCGGCTCTCTTTCTCAACCTCTGATGCCAACCTCCGAGGCATTTATCATCAGCTTGCTCTAAGGCATTTATTGCCTTATTCTCTCCCCTGTATAAAGGCATTTATGGTTGCCACGTTGCTCCTCTCGACCTCAACTCTTGCTTAGCCTCGGACCTGCAGCTGCCAAGCTCCCTTCAGCGGTGAACAGTGCCATGCAAGTGAAAAGTGCCATACAAGTGTTCACCCTCGGTCTTTTCTGAAGCTCATCCAAGGGTATGAACGGTGCCACACAAGCACTCTATAATCAATGATCTACGAGGGACAGTTGGCTTCAACTCAACATCATTCCCCCCCCCCAACGGTTGTACCTTGGGACCCACACGACTAACTTTATCACCCATCACTGTCTGCGCAGAACAACCAAAAAGGTGACTAGGGGACATGTATGATAAGCGCCGTAACGATCGGCCACGCCTTGCAGCCACCAACTCTAACAGGACACGACCTGCAGCTTGACACGTCACATGGAGGTAAGCTCCACTGTACTGCCATCAATTAATTCTCTAACAAGTGATCACGCCCCAAGCCCATGGACTCCAGGCATCTATAAAAAGGGTAAGAGTGACCCTGACCAGGTAAGACCAAGTAACTGAGAACTCATTACACTCTTAACGCTCATTCTTGTTCATAGAAAGTATGGCTCTAAGCCTCTCCCTTCTTCCCTCTTTCGAGCTTCCTCAAGCTCACGGCCGTTGCCCAGAGCACTGACTTGAGCGTCGGAGGGTCACCGCCAAAATCTCCAGCCTTCGAAACTTGTTTGTAGGCCTGCAGGCGCGAGGAGCTTGCCGGAGGATCCCGGGCTCGCTGGAGGAGGCGACCGGACGTTCGCGGATGCTCGAGGCCGGTGATCTGGCGTCAACATATATCAACCTTAGGCTAAAGTAGTTATCGATAGTAAAAATAAGCAACCTCTCAAACTTTGGCTTTTGCACCCATATTGCTTTGATCCAGAGATTCACCACGTCTAATCCTCCTTTTCATAATTTTTTTCCTCACAGGTTAGGTTTCATGGAGCCCTTTCTCCACTAGCTAGTAAGGCCTTGCTGACTATATGTTTGTCTATGGTCAGCTTAAAAGTAGACACACTTATTACCTTATTCAAATTTTGAGCTTACTTTTAAACTTACCTGAATGCTCTTTCTTTCTACTAAAATTATTTCCAGGTTAGTTAGCTAAGGATTGAATATTGATGGTTAAAATTATAATGCCTCCCTGCCTAGGTTTTGCATCAGATGAGAAAAGATCATTTAAAGAGCTTATAACTTAATTTCATATACTATCAATTAACATAGGCTTGACATTATAAGATCAGACCCGACCTCTTGACATGTTAATAATTTTATGTTGTTGACAAACACCAAAGTAAGGATTGAAATCCATGAGTAAAACAATTAAGGAATTAATAACCTATTTGGCATCTAAATATAGGCAAAACTGAGTGCAAATTTAAGCTATCATTAAATGTTAACTCGCCCTTCAACGGGTGCCTACATGGCGTGCTATACCATTTGTTCAAGGATGTACCATTTGTTCACCTAACTCTACCTTGCTGATAAGAGATAGCCATCCGCAAGGTTATATTAATAGAGAAAGTCTTACTGCATCGGAGAAGGTATAGCAAGCGTGCATCGGTCCCGGTGATTGATGTGCATCGCGTGCGCGCACGTGCCATGAGAAAAACTATCTTTTTTTTTTTGTTTTGGCATGCGCATGCACATGATACATGCCAAACATTGGATGTGGTGCAGTTCTTACCATATCGCTTTTGGTGCAACAAGACTTTCTCATGTTAATAAAGCCCAGTTTCTTCTTTCGCAAATGACAAAGAGAAGAGAGAGAGAGAGAGAGAGAGAGAGAGAAAGTACTAAGCAACGGCTTGAGTGTAATTGTACATCTCTGTGCCATCCTTGTTCATCAACTTCCATGTGTTAACATTTCTCCCTATAAGATGGGTCCCAAAATTCCCCCAAAGGAAACCACGTTTGGGTCGGCCATCCACACTTGATTAAACCATCAGAAAGATGAGAAGTTTGTGGTTCCTTCTGTTGTTGTGTGCCTTCGTTACCCCACTCATCCTCCTTCAATCAACTCCCTCGGCATCTCAAATAGTCGGTAAGCATTCTCATGAGAAAATGCTGGTTTTCGTTTTGATATAATTTATAGATCGTCAATTAATTGGTCCAGAAAATGATGGCAAGCTTGAAATAGTGCTGGCCAATCTTGAGAAGGGATACAGATGGATGAAATCATTCTTGAATCGATTGGCCTCAAAGCAAATTCAGGTTGAGAACGTCATCAATTTCTGATCGCTTTTTCGTTCACAATAAAAAGTTAACATGATTTAAATAACAATTACTTATTTCAGGATAGTCTCATAGGGGTGCATTTTAAGTTATCTTGTTAGCGTAGCCATAGGAGGTTTTAAATAGTGAGTATGGGAGTTGATCATGGGTCTCATGCTGAAAATGCTTTGGCAAAGAAAGATTGGTCAGTCAACTTTGAATATTGTTTCTGCAGCAAGCCTATTGAGGCATTTCCTCACCTTTTTCTCTTCTGCTCTTGTGCCACCACTTTTCATCTAAGATCTTTTCTATCCTTAATATTTTCTCGTACCTCATAATTTAAATCATGTATGGTCCTTTTGGAAATCCAAGTATATATTTCTTATCAATGAAGATTAGCTTGAAACAAACTGGCTATAAGTATCTATTGCCATATATGAAAGGAAAGAAATTTTTGCCTCTTTTTTATGAAATCCTTTTGAGTGGTTGCTTTATACAGAAGAATTTTTTTTACTTCTGACTCTTAAAAATGCTCTCAAAAGAAAGAGCAAGCATAATGCACTTAGCTCTCAAGGCTAGCTAAACTTATCTTGACTCTATCTTGTATATTATCTTCCAGTATAGCCTATTTTCTAATAGAAGCATGGAGGGTTTTCACTCCCCAATTCAAAAAAAAAAAAAAAAAAAAGCATGAGCTAATTAGATTGTCTAATCTAACTTAAAATTTTGTAGACTTGAATATAAAAGTACACACTACAATAGAAACTAAATTTAGCGACGCCAAAATGCGTCACTAATGCATCGTTAAACTGGCTTTCGCAACGCATTAGCGACGCAATTATGGCGTCGCTACAAGTCTCGTCACAGAATGAATTTTGTTGCAATTGCGTCGCTAAATAGTGACTCTCAGCGACGCATTCTATTGCGTCGCAATATTGTGACGCAAGGACGTTGCATCGCAATATTTAATAATAATATTTTATAAATATTAACAACACAATTTCAGTCGCTAATGCATTGCTAATTAATTTGTTTTAAAAAATATAAAATATTAAAAATTAAAACGGTTAAATTTAATATTGCGACGCATTGAATTGTATCGCAATATTGCGACGCAATCAAATGCGTTGCAATATTACGATGCCAAGACGTTGCATCATAATATTTAATAATAATATTTTAGAAATATTAACGATACAATTTTAGTCGCTAATACGTCACTAATTAATTTTTTTTAAAAAATAGAAAATATTTAAAATTAAAATGGTTAAATTTAATATTGCGACGCATTAGATTGTGTCGCAATATTGTGATGCCAGTTCCTTGCATCGCAATATTTAATAATAATATTTTAGAAATATTAGCGACACAATTTCAGTCGCTAATGCATCGCTAATTAAATTTTTTAAAAATATAAAATATTAAAAATTAAAACGATTAAATTTACAAAATATTGATCGAAACACTAATATTGATCGAAACACTAATATTGATTGAAACATTCATCATTAAATTTTTAAAAATAATTAATATATTAAAATTTTGAAGTTTCAATGTACAACACATAAAAAGTAAAGAAAAAATACATCAAGAATTTCCACTATCACGATCACGTGGTGGCTGGAAACCTACGACATGCGGCTAACCAAATCCCGCATGTGATGCATCTGCTCTCTTATGTCAGAGAGCTCATGCTGAAGGACTTCCTTGCGCTGGTCAAACTCCTACTGAATCTCCTGCTGAACGTCCTGCCGAACCTCTCGCTGAACCTCCTCCATAATAGATCTCCGAATGTCCTCTAAACGCTCGGCAGGAATATCTCTATAATAGTGCGAACTGGAGGCCTGATGGGGAAAATATGCAGAAGCTCTAGTGCCCAGACCATAGACCCTGCGGTCTCGCACCTGGGCACTAACAGCCTCCAAAAACACATGTCGACTCTCCTCTGATGAGAGTTCAATGGGCGGTCCCCTATCAGTGGAGTCGACCTGCGATGCTTGGGACTGAAGCTCCTTGACTCGTGCCTTTGAATTATAAAATCAATAATAAATGAATCAATAAATTTCTCTAAATAAAATTTTAGAAATTAAACAGATACAATATAAAGCTAATTTCTTACCGCAACCTTTCGTGATCGTGTATCGACCCAGGAACCGTCCCTCCTGGTGTGTGTCGCCCTGAATAGACGAAACTCACCAGGATCTCCGCCCTCCTGTTCAGACTACAACAACAGAAGGAAAAATTGATATAAATATAAGTATTTGTAAATAACTAAATTAGTAATTAAATTATTTATGTTTTCTTACCATAGGCGTCTGTGCTTCTGAATCGAAATGGACCTCGCAGTGTGGCGGGAGAGACCCATGCCAGGACCGCCCCTCTCGGATCAGCGGTTCATGCTGGCTGATGCGGACCTCCTGCGCCAGCCATCAGACTGCCACACCTGCTACCACTCATGCCAAATACCCTCCAGCACATGCACAGGATGCTCACCCGATGTCCTCCAACGATGAAGCATGTTGGAGTATGGCGTGCCGTAAGAGCATTCCATGCTGCCCTAATGGCATCATGGATGGCAGGCTCCCATGTATACTTTTTCTGCATTGAAATAAACAGTTAGTTTCAGAATTTAATTTTATATTAGTGATAAATTATATTTAATAAGTTTACCTGAAACTCTAAAAAATAAAACTCCCTCGTGGCTGCAGATACATGATGCCAATCGTAGCCACTAGGATCAGCACGCCTATGAAATATGGAGCTGATCTGGCTCGATATATGATGCTGCTCAATAAATTTGTTAAAAAAATATATGTTTATAAGTAATTGGCTTAAAAACTTAAATGATATATTTACAATTAGTATATACTTACATCCCATGAGCATCCAGTCCAAGTACGGTATGGTTGACGGTAGAGAACTCTCGAAGGAATGTGTCGATCGGCTGGATGATAATACTAATGCAGGATCACTGCCGATGGCTGAAGAGATCGGAGGCTGTGCGATGTGTGGAGATCCGAACTCTCCATCTCCAAAGCTCATGGGATCTGATGCGGCAGGGCTACGTCTCTGCTCACTCTGTCTGTCGCCGGTAGATCTACCTCGGCCCGTCATACTGAAAATACTAAAGATTCATGAATGTAATTACGATTAATGATTAATATATAAAAATATAACATTTATAAAAATAAATTGAATTTGAAAAAACCTCTATGTTTACTCAGTTTCATTTTTTTCGTGAAATGTTGGTTCAACATCCGATGCCATATCGGACTACGATTCAGTTTCATTATCATCGGAAGGAAACCAAAATTTGGATCCGCAAATATTTGGATCTCTAAGTGTTGTTTCAGGAGCCCTTGTGTCATCCTCAATTGCATGCATTTCTATCTCATCCTCTTGAAATGCAGGGCACTCGGCTGATTGACTTGATGAACTCTCGTCTAATACGATTATTGAACGTGGGATGATTTTAGAAACAGCCCACCAATCTCGCTTGTCATTGCGCAAACTTGGATATCCGCAGTAAAACACTTGCTGAGCTTGGGATGTAAGGATGAATGGTTCATATTTCTGCAATTTTCGTCGATGGTTCACTTCAACTAGATTGTAGTCGTTATTAAATTAATAAACTAATATTGCGTCACTAAGTTTCCGCCAATAGGCATTTTGGTGGAAAATTAGCGACGCATTATATTTGCATTGCAATATTGCGATGCATTCATTATGCGTCGCAATATTGCGACGCATATACAATGCGCCGCAATATTAGTTTATTAATTTAATAAACTAATATTGTGACGCATTCATTATGCATCGTAATATTGCGACGCATAATGAATGTGTCGTAATTTTTGTAATATTAAATTAATAAACTAATATTGCGATGCATAATGGATGCGTCGCAATATTAGTTTATTAATTTTAAACTAATATTGCGATGCATAATGGATGCGTCACAATATTAGTTCTAAATTAATAAACTATTATTGCGATGCATTATATATGTGTCGCAATATTGTGACGCATAATGGATGCGTTGCAATATTAGTTTATTAATTTAAAACTAATATTGCGACGCATCCATTATGCGTCGCAATATTGTGACGCATAATGAATGCATCGCAATATTAGTTTATTAATCAGCGATGATCGATCCGATGGTTGCGATCCATCCGATCGGCGACGATATCCGATGGTTGCGAGCGATCCAAGCCATGATCCCAATCGGCGATGATCGATCTGACAATTGTGAACCATCCGATCGGCGACGATATCAGACGGTTGCGATCCATCCGATCGGCGATGATATCAGATGGTTGCGATCGATCCAAGCCATGATCTCGATCGGCGATGATCGATCCGACCATTGCGATCCAACCGATCGGCGACGATTCGATGGTTGCGATCGATCCAAGCCATGATCCCAATCGGCGATGATCGATCTGACGGTTGTGATCCATCCGATCGGTGACGATATCCGACAGTTGCAATCGATCCAAGCCATGATCCCGATCGGTGATGATCGATTCGACCATTGCGATTCATCCGATCGGCGACGATATCTGATGGTTGCGAGTGATCCAAGCCATGTTCCCGATCAGCAATGATCGATCCAACCATTGTGATCCAACCGATCGATGGCGATCCGATAGTTGCGATCGATCCAAGCCATGTTCCCGATCGGCGATGATCGATCCGACCGTTGATCCATTCGATCAGTGATAATCCGACGGTTGCGATCAATCCAAGCCATGATCCCAATTTGCGATGATCGATCCAACAGTTGTGATCCATCCGATCGGCAACGATATCCGATGGTTGCGATCGATTGAACCCATGATCCCGATCAGCGATGATCGATCCGAAGGTTGTGATCCAACCGATCAGCGACGATCTGATGGTTGCGATCGATCCAAGCCATGATCTCGATCAGCGATGATCGATTCGATGGTTGCGATCCATCCAATCGGTGACGATATCCGATGGTTGCGATCGATCCAAGCCATGATCCCGATCGGCAATGATTGATCCGATGGTTGCGATCCATCCGATCGGCGATGATATCCGACGGTTGCGAGCGATCCAAGCCATGATCCCGATCGATGATGATCGATCGGACCGTTGCGATCCAACCGATCGACGAAGATCCGATGGTTGTAATCGATCCAAGCCATGATCCTGATCGGCAATGATCGATCCGACGTTGCGATCCATCCAATCGGCACAATATCAGACGGTTGCGATCGATCCAAGCCTTGATCCCGATCGGCGATGATCGATCCGACCGTTGCGATCCAAACGATCGGCGACGATCCGACGGTTGCGATCGATCCAAGCCATGATCCCGATCGATGATGATCGATCCGACCGTTGCAATCCAATCGATCGGCGACGATCCGATGGTTGCGATCGATCCAAGCCATGATCTCGATCGGCGATGATCGATCCGATAGTTGCGATCCATCCGATCGGTGATGATATCCGATGGTTGCGAGCGATCCAAGCCATGATCCCAATCGGCGACGATCGATCCGACCGTTGCGATCCAACCGATTGACGATGATTCGACGGTTGTGATCGATCCAAGCCATGATTCCGATAGGCGATGATCGATCCGATGGTTGCGATCCATCCGATCAGTGAAGATATCAGATGGTTACGATCGATCCAAGCCATGATCCCAATCAGCGATGATTGATCCGATGGTTGTGATCTATCTGATCGGCGATGATATCTGATGGTTGTGATCGATCCAAGCCATGATCCTGATCGGCGATGATCGATCTCCGATGGTTGTGATCCAACCGATCAATGATGATCCGACGGTTGTGATCGATCCAAGCCATGATCTCAATCGGCGATGATCGATCCGACGGTTGCGATCCATCCGATCGGTGACGATATTCGATGGTTATGAGCGATCCAAGCCATGATCCCGATCGGCGATGATTGATCCGACGGTTGTGATCCATCCGATCGGCGATGATATTCGATGGTTGCGAGCGATCCAAGCCATGATCCCGATCGGCGACGATCGATCCGACCGTTGCAATCCAACCGATCGGCGACGATCCGACAGTTGCGATCGATCCAAGCCATGATTCCAATCGGCGATGATCGATCCGACCATTGTGATCTATCCGATCGATGATGATATCAGACGGTTGCGATCGATCCAAGCCATGATCCCAATCGGCGATGATCAATCCGACCGTTGCGATCCAACCGATCGGCTACGATCCGACGGTTGCGATCGATCCAAGCCATGATCCCGATCGGCGATGATCGATCCAATGGTTGCAATCTAATTGATCGGCGATGATCCGATGATTGCGATCGATCCAAGCCATGATCCCGATCGGCGATGATCGATCTGACGGTTGTAATCCTTCCGATCGGCGACGATATCCGACAGTTGCGATCGATCCAAGCCATGATCCCAATCGGCTATGATCGATCTGACCATTGTGATCATCCGATCGGCGATGATATCCGATGGTTGCGAGTGATCCAAGCCATGATCCCGATCGGCGATGATCGATCCGACCATTGTGATCCAACCGATCAGCGACGATCCGACGGTTGCGATCGATCCAAGCCATGATCCCGATCGACGATGATCAATCCGACCGTTGCGATCCATCCGATCGGCGCCGATCCGACGGTTGCAATCGATCCAAGCCATGATCCCGATCTACGATGATCGATCCGACGGTTGTGATCCATCCGATCGGCAATGATATCCGACGATTGTGATTGATTGAACCCATGATCATGATCAGCGATGATCGATCCGAAGGTTGCGATCCAATCGATCGACGACGATCCGATGGTTGCGATCGATCCAAGCCATGATCTCGATTGGCGATGATCGATTCGACGGCTGCGATTCATCCAATCGGTGATGATATCCAACGGTTGCAATCAATCCAAGCCTTGATCTTGATCGGCGATGATCGATCCGACGGTTGCGATCCATCCGATCAGCGACGATATCCGACAGTTGCGATCGATCCAATCCATGATCCCGATCGACGATGATCGATCCGACGGTTGCAATCCATCCGATCGGCGACGATCCGACGGTTTCGAGCGATCCAAGCCATTATCCCGATCAGCGATGATCGACGACGGACAATGCCGTGGCCGGCAAGAAAGGGGGGGAACCACTTTATACTTTTTGTTATTTTTTTTCACGGGAGGGGTTGTCGAAAAAACCCCTTTTTTTACTGGCGGCCTGGCCACCGTGGCCAATCCATGGCCGTGGTTGCCGACCACGGCCACGATAAAAATTAAATTTATTTTTATTTTTTTTGTTATATGCATCGCTAAATTAACGATTTATTTTTTAATTTTCTAGGTTTTTGCATCACTATATTAAAAATTAATTTTTTTTTTTTTTTTTGGTATAAGCGACGCAATCATTGCATCGCTATATTAACGAATTTTTTTTTAATTTTATGAGTTTTTGTGTCGCTATATTAAAAATTAATTTTCTTATATTTTTTGGGTATTTGCATCGCTATTGCGTCGCTAAATAGCGACGCAATCATTGTGTCGCTATATTAACGAAATTTTTTAAATTTTCTGGGTTTTGGCGTCGCTATATTGCGATGCAACATTTGCGTTGCAATATAGCGACGCATCATTGCATCGCTATATTAAAAATTAATTTTTTTTATTTTTTTGTTATATGCATCGCTATTGCATCGCTAAATAGTGACGCAATAATTGCGTCGCTATATTAACGATTTTTTTAATTTTCTGATTTTTGTGTCGCTAATGCGTCGCTATATTGCGACGCATTTTTATTGCGTCGCTAATGGCATCGCTATTTTTTTTTCTCGCTGAGTTGTCGCAATTTAGTAAAAAAAATGCGTCGCTAAATTGGCGTCGCTATTTCTGAATTTTCCTGTAGTGACATGCATAAATTGAGTTTGGATAGAAAATAGGTTCGATAAAAAATTTAAGCAAAGCGTGAAAAAATTGCAAATAGCTATCCCAGTCTCCTCTCTCTTGAAATATAGATGGATCTCATGCTGAAAATATTTTGGCAAGGAAAGATTGGTGGATCAACTCTAAATGTTGTTTCTGCGGAGAGCCTATTGAGGCATTTCTTTACCTTATTATTTTCTACCTTTGTGCCACTATTCTTTAGTCCAAGGCCTTTTCTATACTTAATATTTTCTTGGTACCTCATAATCTAAACCATATACAGTCCTTTGGGAGATCCAGATATATTCCTTATCAATCAAGATTAGCTTAGCACCAACTGGCTATAAGTATCTATTGCCATTTTTGAAAGAAAATAAATTCTTGTTTATTCTCTATAAAATCCTTCCCAGTGGTTGCTCTTTACAAAAGGATTTTCCTTACTTTTGACTTTTGAAAGCAATGCACTTAGCCTATTTTCTAATAAAATCTTCGGGGGTTTCCACTCCCCAATTCAAAGTAAAAGAACAAAGAAAGAAAGAACATGAGCTAATTAGTTTGTCTAATCTAACTTAAAATTTTGCAGACTTGAATGCTAAAAATAGATGCATAAATTGAGTTTGGATAAAAATTAGATTCAATGTAAAATTTAGGCAACGCATGAAAAAATTACAAAGCTATCGCAATCTCCTCCCTCTCGAAATGTAGATGGGTCTCATGCTGAAAATGTTTTGGCAAGGAAAGATTGGTCAATCAGCACTAGTTGTTGTTTCTACAGGAGCCTATTGAGGCATTTCTTTACCTTTTTCATTTATGTTCTTAGACCACCGCTCTTTGGTCTAAGACCTTTTCTACCCTTAATATTTTCTCTGCACCTCGTAACCTAAACTATATATGGTTCTTTTGGAGATCCAGATATATTCCTTATTAATGAAAATTAGCTTGGAATCAACTGACTATAAGTATCTATTGCCATATGTGAAAGAAAAAGAAATTCTTATCTATTTTTTATGAAGTCTTTCCCAGCGGTTGCTCTCTACAAAAGGATTTTTCTTCTTTTTTGACTCTTGAAAATGTTCTCAAAAGAAAGAATAGGCACAGTGCACTTGGTCCTCAATGCTAGCTAAACTTATCATGACTATATCCTGTACATTATCTTTCTATATAGCCTATTTTCTAATAAAAGCTTTGGGGGTTTCCACTCCCCGATTCAAAGTAAAAAGAAAGAAAGATCACAAGCTAATTAGTTTGTTGAATATAACTTAAAATTTTGCAAACTTGAATGCTAAAAATAGATGCATAATTTGAGTTTGGATAAAACATAGGTTTGATAAAAAATTTAGGCAATGCACGAAAAAATTACAAATAGTTGTCCGTCTCCTTCCTCTTGAAATGCAATCAAGTTTCGAATCCACTCAACCTTTCCACCATTAGATCCATACGAATCCTGAAGCCATCCCACCTTTTTTTTTTTTTTTTTTGAGATCCATGATTCATATGATCTAATGGTGAAAAGAGTGAAATGGCTTGATTGGCCAATTTAAAATTTCACAGGCCTAAGCACTAAAATAATTCTATGTAGATCCTAATTAAGGGAGAAAAATGAAATTTGGATTCAGCAAGTGAACTTGAAATTGACCTTATTTATTTTTTAGATTGAACTAGATATAAATGAGAAATATAGATATAATAGCCAAGTTAGACCAACCTAAAACATAGGCATTAGATTTAACTATCGGTATTAGCCAGACATTTGACCAGCTCTAAGCGAGAGTAGGGTATTATACCATATGCATCCTTACCTAATTGGCATGTAAATTCATACTGCATCCATCCATGCCTTATTGAGATGTAAATTCTTTTTTTTTTTTGTGTGCAAATTTAGTATGCTGCTTTCTTCTCTTTTTCTTGTAAGGGCTTCTTTTGTTTTACTACAGTTATCTCTCCTTCTTGCAATTTAAAAACAAAGTATTCTATTACTTTATCTGTGAATTAAATGATATGATAGTTTCTAAATTGGATTAGGATGATATTCCTAGGTTTAAACTCTAAATTTGGCGCAAATCTTCAGCAATTTTAATGGTAGGAAATTCTTACACTTGAGGTTTGTGATGAAATTCTATTGAATATATAACTTGGGCCCATGACCAAATTAAAGCCGTTGGTTTTAAATATATGTTTAATTTTTGTTTTATCTATCAACATGCATCATATATGCAACTTAATATATTTTATAAGCCAGACTGTAGAGAATCCAGTGCCCTTCAAAATTGAAGGATGATGCAGCATTGAATTTTATAAAATTTTTGCAATCATTTATTCTCCATAATAAATTCATGCTTTAATATTATCCAATGCTATCAAATGCTTCTTACACTATGACATGTTATACCGTCATAACATCTAATAAATTTTAGGCATTATTTACTGCTATAAATGATGGTTATTAATCTCAAGAAGTAACATTTCATATTTTATATTAAAGCAACCAGCAAAGTAAATATTTCAGTGGTAGTGTTATTAATAAAAGAATAGTGGACGAGAAAATAACAAAATTATCATAAAATATTTAATTGGTGGAGACCCATTAATTTTGTCATCAACTAAATATATATATATGTGTGTGTGTGTGTGTGTGTGTGTGTGTGTGTGTGTGTGTGTGTGATTTAAATTAAGCTGAATGAAAAAAGAAGGATTTATATTGTCGATCTTAGCCAAGTTGAGATTAAAACTTTATTGTTGTTGTTGTAGACTCATCAATTTTGTCAGTTTAATACAGGAGATGAGAAGCATTTTGACTATGATGAAAATAGTGAATATGGGCCCGAACACTTGGGAGAGCTGGATCCAGAATGGGCAACATGTTCTGATGGAGAAAAGCAATCAACCATAGATATAAACCATAAGAATATTCAATGGAATCCAAATAATGGAAGCCTAAGCAACATTTACAACAGAACTTACGCAATTATGCAAAATAGGGGCCATGACATAATGGTAAGACCCAGTGATTTCTTTTCTATTCCTTTCCATTTTAAATAAATAGAGGGGCTAAAAAGTCTCTCCAAACCTTCTCATTGAACAAAAGAAAATATATCGCTTTCTTTTATACCATCTATATGCTTTAATTTCACTCATCTTTAATTTTTTTTTCAAACATATTCATTCATTTTTTTTATTTCCTCATGTAGATTAGTTGGACAGAAGGCTCAAGACCTGGTGCAGGATTACTTTTAATTGATGGCAAGGCCTATGTTCTTTAGCAATGCCATTGGCACTCACCCTCTGAGCATACATTTTTCGGCCAAAGGTTTCCTTCTATTCATCACTGCATCTCCAACCTCTTTTATGTAGCACAAACCATTTGGTGGCCATGGGAGGTATCAAGGAAGAAAGGAGTTTCTGCAGTTAGGATTTATACATTTCATATGACTACATAATATATGTGATGTCTCATGTAGCCCAAGCTGGATCCACATGTAAGATCCATTAAAGGATCTTCTTTAATAAACATAATGGCCAAGATCTTAGAATAAATAATTTTTACATAAAAATATAAACCAAGAATGCATACCTTGATCCATTGATATTCGTTCTTTGTTGACAAGGATATTCGTTCTTCATTGACGAGGAACGAGAGGCTGCGTATGTGTTAACGACAGATTGAGTTTCTCTATCTTTCCTAATTCTCTTCCTTATCTATTTTGATGGTCAAACAGGCTATATATAGGAGAGAGAGGACCAATCTGATTATACGATCAATTTCTCTTTCCATCAAAGAGAGGTTATTAGATAACAACTTCCCAAAGATAAACCAATAGGAAATTAGCTTTATTAAACCATCATTATCACTTAATTTAAATATCTGATAAAATCAAATATTATAATTAACATTTAGAATAAATAAATGATAAATCAATTATATATCCACGTGGGCCACATAAAAGGAAACGCTAACATTCTTTCACTTGGTCCATGTAAGATATTAAACATACTGGTTTAATAATCAATTATATGCGCATAACAGAAGCTAAAATCCTTCATAATATTGGTCAAACATGGAATCATTATTAAGCAAAAACTAATAAGGATCATGGCGGTTGTATGCTATTGTTTTGACATACTACCTTTCATGTATCACATTACTAGTTCTATACTTAACATGACCTATAATGGGAATTATAATAAGATCTAACAATAATATCTTTATCAAAGACAAATCTGTTAATATTCTCATAATTCATTTATGTATATATACTAGCATAAGTAAATAGGATCCATAAGTGATTCAGAAACAATAATTAATTGAGCTCAGAGTGTCAAATACATAAGGAACTTAAAGCTTTAAACATAACATCACTAATGGTTTTCAATAATGCCCATTCTTTCGACATGTTCATGAAATGTCTTTGGCGGCAACCCTTTAGTCAGCGGATCTGCAATCATGAGATTGGTGCTAATATGTTCAATTGACACTCTTTGTTTCTGAACTTCTTCTTTAATGGTAAAGTATTTCAATTCCATATGTTTAGCACCCTTTGAATACTTATCATTTTTAGAAAAGAAGACTGCTGCTAAGTTATCACAATAAATTTTTAGTGGCTTGGCAATACTGTCGATAACCCCAAGTCCTGAAATAAAATTTTGCAGCCATAAACCATGAATTGTGGCCTCAAAGCATGCCACAAACTTAGCTTCCATAGTAGATGCAGCAATGACAGTCTGCTTCACACTTTTCCATGAGATTGCTCCTTCAGCTAAAAGGAATAAATAGCCAAATGTGGACTTTCTAGTATCAACACATCCAGCAAAATTTGAGTCTAAATATCCCTTGACCTCAAGATCATTAGATCTTCTATAGGTAAGCATGTGATCCTTCGTTCCTTGCAAATACCTTAGTACCTTCTTTGCAGCTCTCCAATGATCTATTCCTGGATTACTTTGATATCTGCCTAGCATCCGATGGCAAAATTGATGTCTGACCTGGTACATGTCTGAGCATACATTAAGCTACCAACAATTGATGCATAAGGTATTTCTTCCATTTGTTTTTGTTCCATTCATTCTTTGGATATTGTATAAGGCTGAATTTATCTTCCTTCTGAATTGGGACAACACTTGCAGAGCATTTGTTCATGTTGAATTTCTTAAGAACTTTATTAATATATGCCTTCTGAGATAAACCTAACATTCCTTGTGATCTATCATAAAATATTTCGATTCCAATCACATAGGATGCCTCACTCATATCTTTCATTTCAACGTTCAGAGAGAAAATTTTTGGTCTCATACAATAGGCCAAGGTCATTAGTAGCTAGCAAGATATCATCAACATACAGAATCAAAAATATGATTTTGCTTCCACTGATCTTCAGATATATACATCGATCAACGGTGTTTTCTTTAAATCCAAAGGATATAATGGTATCATTGAACTTAAGATACCATTGTCGGGAAGCTTGCTTAAGTTCGTATATTGACTTCTTCAGTTTACACACAATGTGTTCCTTTCCTTAAATAAAAAACCTTCAGGTTGGTCCATATAAACCTCTTCATTCAAACTCCCATTTAGAAAGGTCATTTTCACATCTATTTGATGCAACTCTAAATCATAATGAGCTACCGATGCCATAATAATTCTAAATGAGTCTTTCGTAGAGACTGAAGAAAAGGTCTCTGTGTAGTCAATGCCACATTTTTGAGTAAAACCTTTGGCAACAAGTCTAGCTTTACAACGTTTAATATTGTCATTTGAGTCACGTTTGATCTTAAAGACCCATTTACACCCAACTCTTTTATAACCTTCAGGCAATTCAACAAGATCCCAGACTGCATTGTAATCCATTGATTTTAACTCATCTTGCATGGCATCTAACCATTTAGATGAATTAGCACTTTGCATGGCTTGTGAAAAAGAAACTGGATCATCATTAATACCCAAATCAAAATCTGATTCTTGTTGATAAACTACTTCATTGGGTTCATTTATTGCAAGTTCATTAGTAATATCATCATTATGTGGTTTTGATCATTAATTTATTGTTCTTGAAAGTTATTAAAAGGTTCAACAACTCTAGGAACAACAACTTGAGAAGAGATTATAGGTGAAGAAACTTGCACCTTAACTTCTTGAATTTCCACTTTATGTGGTTCCAAACTCCCACTAATTTTATTATTCTCAATAAACCTTGCATTTTCATATTCAACAATTCTTGTACTATGGTTAGGATAATAACATTTATACCCTTTTGATCTTTATGGATAACCAATGAAGAAACCACTGGTTGTTCTTGAGTCCAACTTCTTTTCATGTGGATTGTAAGTCCTTACTTCCACCGGATAACCCCAAACATGTAAATGCCTCAAAATGGGTTTTCTTCTTATCCACAGTTCAAAAGGAGTCTTTGGAACTGCTTTACTAGGAACCCTATTTAGCAAATACATAGCGATCTTTAAAGCATGCATCCACAATAATGAGGGTAATGATGAATTACTTAACATACTCCTAACCATGTTCATTAGAGTTCGATTACGTCTTTCTGCAACACCATTTTGTTCTGGTGTTCCAAGCATTGTGTATTGAGCACATATGCCATGCTTTTCAAGGAATTTGAAAAAAAGAATTTATGATTTTTTATTATGAATAAGGTTATTAAAATAGTATAGTGGTAAGATGATCGTTCTACGATTCGAAGGTTCAAATCATCATCGTTTCCTCTCTATTTTTTTTTATTCCAAGCCATTTTCTCGTTTTCTTCGGTCGTGTGGATTGCATGCATGAAGAATGCAGCCTCCAAGGAAGTGGGATCAGTCAGGATCGCAGTGTTCATGCAGTTCACAAAAATAGTGAAGGAAGTTACGTGGGATTCCATCGTGAAAAAAAAGGTACAGAAGTTACAATTCCATCGTGGGAATAAAATGGCTTCAGGGAAGTTACGATTCCATCATGAGAAAAAAGGGAGAAAAAAAAGGCATGGAAGTTAAGATTCCATTGTGGAAAAAAAAGGGCTTCATGGAAGTTACGATTCCATCATGAGAAAAAAGGGCCTCACGGAAGTTACGTGGTATTCCATCATGGATTCCAACAAGATTTTAAAAAAAATGGAAGGAAGGGTTGGTGGACGTACTCTGAGGGAGGCACGCATTCCAAACTTCCATGAATACGTTCCGTGGCATAATAAAAAAAAGGGAAGTGTTGGTGGACATATGATGAGGGAGTTTCCTTTTCCTCGTGAGGCCCTATTTACGCACGGAAAGAAATCATAAACTACGTTAAAAGGAAAGTGATTCACGGAAATAAATAAATAAAATAAAATAAAGAATTAAAGTGGTTTGAATCTATTACCAAAAAGGTTTTAAGGACAAACACATTACCACTTCATCAATCTAATCGTTAATAATAAAGGATGAAAGTTCAGGATATTTCTCCAATGGAAGATTAATGTTTTGAAAAATTATTATAGTAAAATTATGTGGGTACACTTAAGTCTTTAATATTCATGTAACATATTATCATTAATTAAATTTGATGTCTATATTATGTAATTTGTTAGTCACCAAATTTAAAAGTTTATAGGTATCAAATTTAATTAAATAATTCAATTACTCATAATTATGTGATGCTTATAAATGAATGACATAATTATTTAATTGTTATGAGTATATTGAAGTTCATTGATTATAAATATTTAAGGGTCGCCCAAAGGTTGACTAGTCATTTTATAATCTATGGACATAATGTAGTTAATTAATATGCTTGGTTAGGTATGTTTAGCATATCCAAAGATAGCAAACATATCTAATTTGAGTATATATAATTGCCAAGTATGTAAAATTAAAATTAAGCATCAATTATGTTTATTGTTTTATATTGTTGTATCATCCAAAGGAGAACTTCAATATGCACTTATTGTTTACTTGATGGAATATGAATAATATTACTTAAAGCATTAATATGTGAGCATGTTTTCTATATTTGTAGCAACTATTCTTGTTTCTCTTCATTCGCAATCTATGTCTGTTCAAACTTTTAATGGGCTTAATTTCTCTGAATGGCGCGAATAAGTTCAGTTTCATCTTGGTGTTCTGGATCTTGATTTGGCACTCATAAATGAGAAACCCACTGCTCTTACTAACTCTAGCCGTGCTGAATAGAGGTCTTTTCATAAGTCTTGGGAAAGATCAAACAAACTTAGCCTGATGTTCATGCGAATGACTGTAGCAAACAATATCAAGTCCACAATTCCTGCTACTAAAAGTGCTAAGGAAATTCTAAAGTTTGTGGAAGCGCATTCCCAATATGACTCTACTGATAAGTCACTTGCTGGGACATTGATGAGTACTTTAAACCAACATTAAGTTTAATGGTTCTCATACTATGCATGAGCATGTTGTTGAAATGACAAACATAGCAGTAAGACTAAAGACTATGGGATTGGAAGTGAATGAGAATTTTCTTGTGCAATTCATTATCAATTCCTTGCCTCCTGAGTATGGTCCATTTCACATGAGTTATAACACTATGAAGGATAAGTGGAATGTGAATGAACTACAAAGTATGCTCATTTAAGAGGAAGCAAGAATTAAGAAATATGAAAATCATTTTATTAATCTAATGGGTCAACAAGGAGCTGGAAAGAAATCAAAGAAAGATAAGAAAGGAAAGAGCAAGCAACGACCACTAAAGATAAATAGGTCATCTGCTCAAATCCATAAGAAGGAACAAAAGGATGATAAGTGTCACTTTTGCAAAAAGCATGGATACTATCAGAAAGATTGCCTGAAACGTAAGGCGTGGTTCGAAAAGAAAGGTAAGCCTACGGCTTTTGTATGTTTCGAATCAAACCTAACAGAAATTCCTTATAATACTTGGTGGATTGATACTAGTTGTACCACTCATGTTTCTAATACGATGCAGAGATTCCTTACAATTCAAACCATAAACCCAAATGAAAACTTTGTCTCAATGGAAAACAGAGTCAAAGTTCCAGTTGAAGCTGTTGAAACCTATCGTTTGATTCTAGACACTAGACATCATTTAGATCTTTTTCAAACACTTTATGTCCCTTCTACTTCTCGTAATTTAGTTTCTTTATCCAAACTTGACTCAGTTGGATATTCTTTTAAATTTAGAAATGGATGTTTCAGTTTGTTTAAACACAATCATCTTATTGGTTCTGTATTCTTTCTGATGGTTTGTACAAATTTAAGCTTGATAGTCTTTTTGCTAAGACATTGTTAACCTTGCATCATAATGTTGGTACTAAATGTGGTTTAGTAAATGAACAATCAGCTTACTTGTGGCATAAACGTTTGGATCATATATCCAAAGAAAGAATTGAGAGATTAGTAAAGAATGAAATCCTTCCCGATTTAGATTTTACTAATCTTGGGATTTGTGTGGATTCTATTAAAGGAAAACACATAAAACAAACAATCAAGAAAAGTGCCACAAAAAGTAAACAGCTCCTTGAAATTATACACACCGATATATGTAGGCCTTTTGATGTTCCATCTTTTGATGAAGAAAAGTATTTTATCACCTTTATTGATGATTTTTCACGTTATGGCTATGTCTATTTATTGCATGAAAAATCTCAATCGGTAAATGCTCTAGAAGTGTTTATCAATGAGGTTGAAAGACAACTAGACAGAAAAGTGAAAATTGTTAGGTTTGATAGAGGTGATGAATATTATGGAAAGTATGATGAATCTGGACAATGCTCTGATACCACATGTAAGATCCATTAAAGGATCTTCTTTAATAAACATAATGGCCAAGATCTTAGAATAAATGATTTTTACATGAAAACATAAACCAAGAATGCGTACCTTGATCCATTGATATTCGTTCTTCGTTGACGAGGAATGAGAGGCTGCATATGTGTTAACGACAGATTGAGTTTCTTCCTCTTTCCTAATTCTCTTCCTTATCTGTTTTGATAGTCAAACAGACTATATATAGGAGAGAGGACCAATCTGATAATACAATCAATTTCTTTTTCCATCAAAGAGAGGTTATCAGATAACAACTTTCCAAAGATAAACCAATAGAAAATTAGCTTTATTAAACCATCATTATCACTTTAATTTAAAATATCAGATAAAATCATATATCATAATTATCATTTAGAATAAATAAATGATAAATCAATCATATATCCACGTGGGCCACATAAAAGAAACCTAACACCACAAAGTGTTTGAACAGCACAAGTTTGGCCCAGCCCAATCCATAAGTATTTTAATATGGTATTTTATGAAAACAAATCTTAAAATTCTTTTATCTTTCCAAATAACAAGGAGTCTGGTAGGCTTAAAATACCAAGGATTCCAGTAAATAATGCTTCATTTGATTTCGAATTTTACATTTTATACATGTAAAATTCAGCTTCTGAGAGCACAAAAAGCACAAAGCATGCACTCATGCACGCAAAATACTAGTCCATTACAATTTCCAGCCTTTATCTTTAAGCAATTGAGACCTGAGATATATATTTGTGCTCACAGGTAACCACTAGAGTTGCATATGGTTCACGTTAGTTCAGATGGAGAATAGCAGTCATTGGCATCTTGTACCAACATGGCTATCCTGATCCCTTCCTTTCAGAGGTTTGTCATCAAAAGAACTCAACTTCTTCCACCATATCCCCTCCACTCTAAGTCAAATAGGCTCATCTTTGTTGGCTCAGCTGACGAGGTACTTGGACTTCCTGATCTTGATGCAAAGAGACGAGGTGGTTGTGGGTTATCCATCTCCACCACCAATAAAATATGGAGCTCATTATTACACATACTCTGGTTCTCTAACCACTCCACCTTGTACTGAAAATGTTACCTGGATCCTGTTACAAGAGGTTTGTGGCGTTCTAATTTACCTATTGTGCTCGTTTCCTTTAGCCAAGTTTTTCTTCTTATAGATCGATCGACTCTCATGGTTTTAGGTGAGGAGTGTCTCAAAAAGACAAGTCGAATTGCTAAGGACTGCTGTGCATGACGTAAGTTGATCAGTTGGCTGATTGAGAATTGTGGTGGTTGCTGTTCAATGCAATGCAATTACATTAGATTAGTTTAATAACAATTGTTGGTTGTTCTGATGGTCTGCTAACTGGGTTTGTTTTATGATCAATTTTACCTTTCCGCAGAAGGACAATGCAAGACCAATTCAACTGATCAACGGACGCATAGTTTACTTGTACGAACCATGGCTGCACCAAAATCATGAGAGCTCCTGATGCTAAGTACTTTGATGGGGAAATCTTATGCCAGATTGCAAATAAAATAGTCGAGAGTTTAGCATCTTGACTGTTGTGTTGTATCTTTGTCGTCCACTTTGATGCTATTGGAACAATATTTACTTGCTGTGTAATACATAATTTTCCATCTGATATGCAATAACTGGCAGAAATGATGTCTTTACTTTGATCTCTGATTTTAATTTTCGGATTGCTTTAAGAGTTGTGACGGAGCTTGTCGAAAAAAGAGTAAGGTTTTGAGGTGTCCTAAATTGCTAACCTTTCTCAGACCATCTTTCGAGGCCAATTTCATCCCAGATTTCTTAAATAATTTATTTCTTTTCTTTCCTTTTCCAATTAGAAATCACACTCGGCTGAGTCTATTCAATCTAATTTGGGCTGAGTCTCACATCCTTCCATCTTTAAAAAGAAATTATCCTCAAAATTATCCGCCATTATCTTCATTGAAAATATTAGCCTGCTTCAAAGTAGGACATAATTTAATAATCTGTAGATTCTTGGAAACGTAGCATTGCCACAGCAGGGAGCTATGAATGAGATCTGATGGCCATGTAAGTTGCATCTAGCATAAGAATCTGGTGCAAAGATTAATGAAGAGTTTCAAACTTTCAAATATCAAAGATCGGCTGTTGGACTACTACTTGGATGGCCTTTGATTCAAACATGTCTCCCATAAAACACAAAAATCAGTCAATTTAATCATAAGCCATTAATAGGGTTGTTAGATGTTCTACTTCAAAATGATTACGTGTGAAGCTACCATTGGATCCATACCTTAACCTCTACCTACCTCTTCTCTCCATTGCGGCTCCTCCTCCAAGTATTAAAGTTTAGATAGATTTTATCTTTTACATCATAAAATTGAGATCGATTTGACACATTTATGATGGGAAAGAATCTGTGTACGAGCAAATACTAGCAGACCGTAATACGCAGCGAAATAATAAATAAAAATGTGCAAACCACACAATCACAGAAACACCAAGATTTACGTGAAAAATCTCTTCAATATAAAGAAAAAAAAACCACGGGCTAGCCAGAGAAGAAGATCCACTATAAAATAATAAATATCCAAGTCTCAAAGTCCCTTGCCAAACTTGAGAAACAATCACAAGAGAATAATAGGGATATAAGGATTACGTCACCGAAAAATACGGTCTCCTGCGTTACCTCCTTATTTTCTTCCCTTCTTTTCTTCTTCTTCTCTTGTTTTCTTCTGCAGCACCTTCACGTGACTCCTGGAGTGGAAGTCCTCCCACGTAGTCAAGCACCAAGCAGCAGCCCTTCCTTCTCTTCCCCTAGCAATCCACGCTCCTAGAAAAAAGAAATACCTGCTACATGCTTCTCCTCTTTTTCCAGACGGCTGCTCCTTGAAAAAGAGAAAACCAAAAAAGGAAGGCGGCTGCTCCTTTTATAAAAGAGAGAGAACAAATCCTCGTAGAAAAAGGAGTAGCGCTCCCTTTTGCCCTAATGGGCTGAATAAGTGGGCCATGAGCCTAATAACCTCCCCCTTCAGCCCATAAGGGAGGCTGTCTCATGCTTCCTTAGTGTAAAATCATGCCGACCAGCTGTCGGCATATCTCTTGCCTTTCTTTTGATAAGGTCTTTGTCAACATGTCTATCCCATTTTCATCTGTGTGAATTTTCTGAAGCTGTAACTGCTTCTCTTCAAACACATTTCGAATCCAGTGGTATCTCACATCTATATGCTTTGACTTGAAATGAAAAGTTGGATTCTTGCACAAGTGGATGGCGCTCTGGCTATCACAATGTACCACATAATTTTTCTGTTTCAACCCAATTCATGTAAGAATTCTTTCATCCACAGCATCTCCTTACAGACCTCGGTAGCAGCAATATATTCTGCCTCTGTGGTAGAGAGAGCTACACACCTTTGCAATCTGGATTACCATGATACAGCTCCCCCTACAAAAGTAAGTATGAAACATGATGTGGACTTCCTTGTATCAATATCTCTCGCCATATCTACATCTGTGTAACCAATCAGCACAGCTGGACCACCCCCAAAGCTTAAACAAACTTTGGAGCTTCCTCTGAGATATCTGAAGATCCACTTCACTGCTGCCCAATGCTCTTTCCCTGGATTTGCAAGAAATCTGTTAGCAACACCCACTGCATATGCAATGTTTGGCCTCATACATACCATCGCGTACATCAAACTTCCGACTGCTGAAGCGTAAGGAACCTTCTTCATTTTCTCCTTCTCCTCATCACTTGAAGGACTTTGCTCTGAGCACAACCTGAAGTGACCTGCAAGAGGAGAACCAACTGGCTTTACATTGATCATACTGAACCTATCCAATACCTTCTCAATGTACTTTTCCTGTGATAACCATATTTTCTTGATTCTTCTATCACGGAAAATCTGCATACCCAGTATTTATTTTGCTAGTCCCATATCCTTCATTTCAAATGAATTGCTCAGCTCCTTCTTCAACCTATCAATCATAGACATATCTTTCCCAAGAATAAGCATGTCATCAACATAAAGTAGGAGTATGACAAAATCCTCACTAAACCATTTGATATACACACAATGATCTGAAGCCATTCTTTTGTATCCATTTTCAGCCATAAATGAATCAAATTTTTTGTACCACTGCCTTGGAGCTTGCTTCAGCCCATACAAGCTTTTTTTCAATCTGCAGACAAGATTTTCTTTACCTTTGACTTTGAAGCCTTCTGGTTGTTCCATATAGATTTCCTTCTCCAAATCACCATGAAGAAAAGCTGTCTTCACATCTAACTGCTCAACCTCCAAGTCTAGACTAGCAGCAATACCTAGAGCAACATGAATTGAAGACATTTTAACAACAGGAGAAAAAATCTCTTCAAAGTCAATACCTTTCTTTTGACCAAAGCCTTTCACAACCAATCTGGCCTTGTACTTTGGCTGAGAACAATGCTGTTGAGTCTTTAACCTGAAAACTCACTTGTTCTTTAAAGCCTTCCTTCCTCTTGGTAGTTCACTAAATTATATGTGTGGTTCTTCTGTAAGGCATCCATTTCTTCCAGCATACCTACTAACCACTCCTTTTTCTGCTCACTTTCAACTGCCTCCTGGTAACATTCTGGTTCACCTGCATCATTAAGCATTATATATTCATCTGTAGAATACCTTTTGGAAGGTTGACATTGTCTGATAGATCTTCTCAGCTGAGGCTATGTAGGAGGTTGCTCCTAATCTCCTTCCTGCTCAACATGTCCTACAGGTGAGTTAATATCTGCTCCTGCACTATTTTCTTGCACATCTCCCCTATCACCCTGATTTACTGAAGGAGTAACTGGATCACAGTCTGTTAATCCTCTGCAGAAGACTTGACTGACACCTCCTTCTTGAAGTCTTGAAGGGTTTGATCTTCAAAAAATACCACATCTCTGCTTCTGAATACCTTCTGCTTTTCTGGATCCCAAAGTCTATAACCAAACTCATCATGTGAGTAACCAAGCAAAGCACATTCTTTTGTCTTACCATCCAGCTTAGACCTCTCAATGTCTGGAACATGTGCAAATGCACGACAACCAAACACTCTCAAGTGCTTATAAGAGACATCTTTTTCTGACCATACACGCTCTGCAACATCACCATCTAGAGCTGTACATGGTGACAAGTTTATTACATCAACCGTTGTCTTCAATGCCTCATCCCAAAATATTTTAGATAACTTAGACTGTGAAAGCATACATCTGATCTTTTCCATGATGGTGCGATTCATTCTCTCTGCAATTGCATTATGCTGAGGAGTACCAGGAACTGTCATCTCATGTTGAATGCCATGTGATCTGCAATAATTATTAAATAACCCTGTGTACTCATCACCATTATCTGACCTTATACATTTTAGTTTCTTTCCTGTCTCTCTTTCAACTCTGGCATAAAACTCTTTGAAGACATTAATAACCTGATCTTTAGTCTTCAAACCATAGATCCAAACTTTTATGGAAAAATCATCTATAAAAGTGACAAAATAAAGTGCACCACTGATACCTGAAACATTAACTGATCCATTAGGAGTTTTTGTCCTCAGAGGACCACAAACATCTGTATAGATACGATCCAAAACATGCATTTTTCTAGATAAAGAAGGACTAGCAAAAGAAACTCTATGTTGCTTGCCAACCAAACAATCAACACATGGGTTCAGATGTACACCTTTGAAGTCTAGTAGAACTTCTCCTTGGAAAGAACTTGCAGCCCCTTCTCACTCATGTGTCCCAGTCGTTTATGCCACAACTCCATGCTGAAGTCGTTCGCTGTAACATTCAACTGTTCACCATAAGCTTTAGCCTGCAACCTGTATAAAGTGTGACATTTCTTCCCATTAGCTACAACAAGTGAACCTTTACTGAGCTTCCATTGCCCTTTATGAAATCTGCTATCAAAGTCTTCATCATCAAGTCTTCCAACTGAGATTAAATTTAGCCTCAAGTCAGCTACATGCCTTACATCCTTGAGCACCAACTTACAGCCAAGATTGGTCTTCATGTGGATGTCACCCATGCCAATGATGTCTGCTGTGCTTTGATTTCCCATCTTGACAACACCAAAATTTTCAGTCTTATATGTAGAAAAAAATTTCCTCCATGGTGTAGCATGATAAGAAGCACCTGTGTCAATCACCCACTCATGATTCTGACACTCACATGAGAAGATACCATCAGAAGTAGACAAAATCAAATAATCATCACTCTGCACAGTAGCTATGATATTCTCCTTTGACTCTATATCCTCCACTTCTTTTCCCTTTTTCTTACTCTTCTTAGGCTTCTTACACTGATTCTTGTAGTGCCTTTTCTCACTTTCAAGCCTTTTCTATCCTTAATATTTTCTCAGTACCTCATAACCTAAACATATATGGTCCTTTTGGAGATCCAGATATATTCCTTATCAATCAAGATTAGCTTAACACCAACTAGCTATAAGTATCTATTGCCATTTTTGAAAGAAAAGAAATTCTTGTTTATTCTCTATAAAATCCTTCCCAGTGGTTGCTCTTTACAAAAGGATTTTCCTTACTTTTGACTCTTGAAAGCAATGCACTTAGCCTATTTTCTAATAAAAGCTTCAGGGGGTTTCCACTCCCCAATTCAAAGTAAAAAAGAAAAAAGAAAGAAAGAACATGAGCTAATTAGTTTGTCGAATATAACTTAAAATTTTGCAGACTTGAATGCTAAAAATAGATGCATAAATTGAGTTTGGATAAAACATAGGTTTGATAAAAATTTAGGCAATGCATGAAAAAATTACAAATAGTTATCCCAGTCTCCTTCCTCTCGAAATGCAGTCAAGTTTTGGATCCAATCAACCTTTCCACCATTAGATCCATACGAATCCTGAATCCATCCCACCCTTTTTTTTTTTTTTTTTTGAGATCCATGATTCATATGAATATAATGGTGAAAAGAGTGATAGGACCTGGGCTTGGTTGTATTCAAATTTAGTTAAGTCCAGCTCTCTCTCTCTCTCTCTTTTTATATATATATATATATATATAGAGTGAATTATGAGTGAAATGGCTTGATTGGCCAATTTAAAATTTCACAGGCTAAGCACTAAAATAATTCTATGTAGATCCTAATTAAGGGAGAAAATGAAATTTGGATTCAGCAAGTGAGCTTGAAATTGACCTTATTTATTTTTTAGATTGAACTAGATATAAACGAGAAATATATATATAGCCAAGTTAGACCAACCTAAAACATATGCATTAGATTTAACTATCGGTATTAGCCAGACATTTGACCAGCTCTAAGCGAGAGTAGGGTATTATACCATATGCATCCTTACCTAATTGGCACGTAAATTCATACTGCATCCATCCATGCTTATTGAGATGTAAATTCTTTTTTTTTTTCAAATTAGTATGCTGCTTTCTTCTCTTTTTCTTGTAAGGGCTTTTTTTGTTTTACTACAGTTATCTCTCCTTCTTGCAATTTAAAAACAAAGTATTCTATTACTTTATCTGTGAATTAAATGATATGATAGCTTCTAAATTGGATTAGGATGATATTCCTAGGTTTAAACTCTAAATTTGGTGCAAATCTTCATCAATTTTAATGGTAGGAAATTCTTACACTTGAGGTTTGTGATGAAATTCTATTGAATATATAACTTGGGCCCATGACCAAATTAAAGCCGTTGGTTTTAAATATATGTTTAATTTTTGTTTTATCTATCAACATCCATCATATATGCAACTTAATATATTTTATAAGCCAGACTATAGAGAATCCAGTGCCCTTCAAAATTGAAGGATGATGTAGCATTGAATTTTTTAAAAATTTTGCAATCATTTATTCTCCATAATAAATTCATGCTTTAATATTATCCAATGCTATCAAATGCTTCTTACACTGTGACATCCGTCATAACATCTAACAAATTTTAGGCATTATTTACTACTATAAATGATGGTTATTAATCTCAAGAAGTAACATTTCATATTTTATATTAAAGCAATCAACAAAGTAAATATTTCAGTGGTAGTGTTATTAATAAAAGAATAGTGGACGAGAAAATAACAAAATTATCATAAAATATTTAATTGGTGGAGACCCATTAATTTTGTCATCTACTATATATATATATATATATATATATATATATATATATATATATATATGATTTAAATTTAGCTGAATGAAAAAAAAAGGATTTATATTGTCGATCTTAGCCAAGTTGAGATTAAAACTTTATTGTTGTTGTTGTAGACTCATTAATTTTGTCAATTTAATACAGGAGATGAGAAGCATTTTGACTATGATGAAAATAGTGAATATGGGCCCAAACACTGGGGAGATCTGGATCCAGAATGGGCAACATGTTCTGATGAGAAAACCAATCACCCATAGATATAAGCCATAAGAATATTCAATGGAATCCAAATAATGGAAGCCTAAGCAACATTTACAACAGAACTTACGCAATTATGCAAAATAGGGGCCATGACATAATGGTAAGACCCAGTGATTTCTTTTCTATTCCTTTCCATTTTAAATAAATATAGGGGCTAAAAAGTCTCTCCAAACCTTCTCATTGAACAAAAGAAAATATATCACTTTCTTTTATACCATCTATATGCTTTAATTTCACTCTTCTTTAAATTTTTTTTTCAAACATATTCATTCAAATTTTTTTTTATTTTCCTCATATGAATGTAGATTAGTTGGACAGAAGGCTCAAGACCTGGTGCAGGATTACTTTTAATTGATGGCAAGGCCTATGTTCTTCAGCAATGCCATTGGCACTCACCCTCTGAGCATACATTTTTCGGCCAAAGGTGCCCTTCTATTCATCACTGCATCTCCAACCTCTTGTATGTAGCACAAACCATTTGGTGGCCGTGGGAGGTATCAAGGAAGAAAGGAGTTTCTGCAGTTAGGATTTATACATTTCATATGACTACATAATATATGTGATGTCTCATGTAGCCCAAGCTGGATCCACAAAGTGTTTTAACAGCACAAGTTTGGCCCAGCCCAATCCATAAGTATTTTAATATGGTATTTTATGAAAACAAATCTTAAAATTCTCTTAAAATACCAAGGATTCCAGTAAATAATGCTTCATTTGATTTCGAATTTTACATTTTATACTTGTAAAATTCAGCTTCTGAGAGCACAAAAAGCACAAACCATGCACTCATGCACGCAAAATACTAGTCTATTACAATTTCCGGCCTTTATCTTTAAGCAATTGAGACCTGAGAAATATATTTGTGTCACAGGTATCCACTAGAGTTGCATATGGTTCACGTTAGTTCAGATGGAAGAATAGCAGTCATTGGCATCTTGTACCAACATGGCTATCCTGATCCCTTCCTTTCAGAGGTTTGTCATCAAAAGAACTCAACTTCTTCCACCATATCCCCTCCACTCTAAGTCAAATAGGCTCATCTTTGTTGGCTCAGCTGACGAGGTACTTGGACTTCCTGATCTTGACGCAAAGAGACGAGGTTGTTGTGGGTTATCTATCTCCACCACCAATAAAATATGGAGCTCATTATTACACATACTCTGGTTCTCTAACCACTCCACCTTGTACTGAAAATGTTACCTGGATCCTGTTACAAGAGGTTTGTGGCGTTCTAATTTACCTATTGTGCTCGTCTCCTTTAGCCAAATTTTTCTTCTTATAGATCGACTCTCATGGTTTTAGGTGAGGAGTGTCTCAAAAAGACAAGTAGAATTGCTAAGGACTGCTGTGCATGACGTAAGTTGATCAGTTGGCTGATTGAGAATTGTGGTGGTTGCTGTTCAATGCAATGCAATTACATTAGATTACTTTAATAACAATTGTTGGTTGTTCTGATGGTCTGCTAACTGGGTTTGTTTTATGATCAATTTTACATTTCTGCAGAAGGACAATGCAAGACCAATTCAACCGATCAACGGACGCATAGTTTACTTGTACGAACCATGGCTGCACCAAAATCATGCGAGCTCCTGATGCTAAGTACTTTGATGGGGAAATCCTATGCCAGATTGCAAATAAAATAGTCGAGAGTTTAGCATCTTGACTGCTGTGTTGTATCTTTGTCGTCCACTTTGATGCTATTGGAACAATATTTACTTGCTGTGTAATACATAATTTTCCATCTGATATATGGTCAGCTTAAAAGTAGACACACCTATTACCTTATTCAAATTTTGAGCTTACTTTTAAACTTACCTGATTGCTCTTTCTTTTTACTAAAATTATTTACAGGTTAGTTAGCTAAGGATTGAATATTAACGATTAATATTCTAACACCTCATTGCCAAGGTTTTGCATCACATGAGAAAAGATCATTTAAAGAGCTTATAATTCAATTTCATATACTATGAATTAACATAGGCTTGATATTATAAGATCAGGCCTGACCTACTAACATGTTAATAATTTTATGCGCGCTGTTGACTCTAGAAACAACAAAGTTAAGGATCGAAATCCATGAGTAAAACAATTAAGGAAATAATAACCTATTTGGCATCTAAATACAGAAAAATTGAGTGGAAATTTAAACTACCATTAAATGTTAACTCGCCCTTCAACGGTGCCTGCACCATTTGTTCATCACTGCACCATTTGTTCACCTCACTCTATTCTCGCTGATAAGAGATAGCTATCCACGAGGGGCAAAGGACAAAGAGAAGAGAGAGAGAATACTAAACAACGGCTTGAGTGCAATTGTAAGCTCGGCGGGTTATGGACGGTAGCCGCCTCAAGAGCCAGTGATCTGCACAACTCGTGCCATCTTTGTTCATCGATTTCCACGTGTAATCTTTTTTTTTTTTGGCTGCAAAACATTTCCACGTGTAATGTATACGACGTTTGGACCATCTCTGTGCTCATCGACTTCCACGTGTAATGTAAGGAAACCACGTTTTTGGTCGGCCATCCGCACCTGATTCAACGATTCAAAAGATGAGAAGTTTGTGGTTCCTTCTGTTGCCGTGTACCTTCGTTACCCCACTCATCCTCCTTCAATCAACTCCCTCGGCATCTCAAATAGTCGGTAAGCGTTTTCATGAGAAAGTGCTGGTTTTGGTTTTGATATAATATTTAGATCGTCAATTAATTGGTCCAAAAAATGATGGCAAGCTTGAAATAGTGTTGGCCAATCTTGAGAAGGGATACAGATGGATGAAATCATTCATGAATCGATCAGCCTCAAAGCAAATTCAGGTTGAGAACGTCGTCGATTTCTGATCGCTTTTTCGGTCACAAAAAAAGTTAACAAAGTTTAAATAACAATTGCTTATTTCATGATAGCCTCGTAAGGATGCATTTTAAGTTATGTTAGACTTAATTTAAATATATCGATCCCTCTCAGATATGTGGAAACATGGGATCAATATATTTATCATGAGAATAGAGCAAGTCAAGATCGATAAATACCTCCAGCCATTGCTGTTGATTTTCTTCCAGATGAGGGTAAGGATCTTGATCTTCCTCTTGATCTGAATCAGCTGCACCTCTCGGGATCTTGATCTATCGCTTCGAAAACCTTAATTGAGTGCTTGATTGAGTGCTTCCAATCAATGAGCTATCGCATACGATGGTGTATGCCCTTAGAAATGCTCTTGATCAGGGACCCAATCTCTCTGGCTTTTTTTTGGTTTTTTCTCCCGATGACTTTTTTTTGTTATCGAAAGCCTTAGAAGGATCTCTATTTAAAGAGATATCTTAACTCCCTTCCACCGCCTACTCCCATCAAAGTTTAGTAGGTGTTTAAGCGTTTAACACTATTTAAGAGATTTCGTTACCACTTATTAACTAGTGGATGATGTAGAGAATTATCCGACGATTAAGCTATATTGCAATAAAATAGGACCATCTACTAAACAGGATACTACATTCTCCCACTTGGTCCATATATTTTATCTTAATTCATAATTCTCAATACTGAACAAGAAACCAAATACATGATTGAGTATTATCTTCTATGTATTATCTTCTATGTATTACAATGCATTCAATTTCTTTACCACTATTCCAAATGTGACAACATAACATAATGAATAAACTATATGATTATTCAGAGTCCAAAAAAAATTATCATTTCTCGAAAGTCAAATAATGTGTACACCAGAATGAGAAAAAACAAATAATTGAAATAAGAGTTTCTTTGTACAAACTGTTATCCATGCAATTATATCATGGAACCAACTCCCATTCGTATCACATGATCCTTAAAATTCTTAATTGGCATGCTTTAGTCAAAGGATCAGCTATCATCAACTCAGTGCTAACGTGTTCTATGACCACTTTGTTTTCTTTAACACGTTCTCTTATGGCTAAATACTTAATGTCGATATATTTACTTCGACTACCACTCTTGTGGTTTTAGCCAAAAATACAGCAGCTGAATTATCACAGTACAGTTTAATTGGCCTAGCAATAGAGTCAACAATTCTAAGCCCTAGATGAAACTCTTCAACCATACACCTTGCGATGTAGCCTCAAAACAAGCAACGAACTCCGCTTCATAGTAGAGGTAGCAGTCAAAGTCTGCTTTGCACTCCTCCATGATATGGCTCCACCAGCTAGCATAAATATAAATCCTGATGTTGATTTCCGAGAATCAACACAGCCAGCAAAGTCCAAATCTAGTAACCCTCTATCTCCAAATGATCAGTTCGTCTATACATGAGCATGTAGTCCTTGGTCCCTTAAAGATACCTCATGACCTTTTTAGCAGCTCTCCAGTGGTCTAAACCTGGATTACTCTGATATCTTCCCAACATTCCTACTGCAAATGCAATGTCAGGTCTTGTGCAAACCTAAGCATACATTAGGCTTCCAACAGCTAAAGAATATGGAATGTTGTGCATATGTTCCCGTTCAAGTTCATTTTTAGGGCACTGGTTCAAAGCGAACTTGTCACCCTTCACTAAGGTGCAACACTTGGTGAACAATTTTTTATCTGAAATCTCTCCAAGACTTTATTGATATAAGTTTCTTAAGACAATCCTAAAATGCCTCGAGATCTTTCTCTATGGATCTTAATGCCAATGACATAAGATGCCTCACTCATATCTTTCATATCAAAATTTTTGGAGAAAAATTGTTTCACCTCATATAGCAACCCTTTATCATTGGTTGCAAGTAGAATGTCATCCACATATAGGACCAAGAAATAAATTTTGCTCCCACTAACCTTCTGGTATATACATTGATCCATGATGTTCTCTTCAAAATCAAAGGAAGAGATCACATCATGAAATTTTAAATACACTGACGTGAGGCTTGTTTCAATCCATATATGGATTTCTTAAGCTTGCAAACCAAATGCTCACTATCACTAGAGAAAAATCCTTCAGGCTATTTCATGTAAACCTCTTCCTCTAGATCTCCATTAAGGAATGCAGTTTTCACATCCATTTGATGTAACTCAAAATCAAAATGAGCTACCAATGCCATAATTATTCAGAGAGAATCTTTCTTGGATACAGTAGAAAATGTCTCCGTGTAGTCGATTCCTTCCCTCTGAGTGAATCCTTTGGCAACGAGTCTTGCTTTATATCTTTTAATATTGCCTTGTGAGTCTTTCTTTATTTTAAAGATCCATCTACATCCAATGGCTTTTACACCATCAGGCAACTTAACAAGATCCCAGACTCGATTAGATGCCATAGATTCCATCTCGTCCTTCATGGCATTGTACCATAAGTTTGATTCCTTAGAACTCATGGCTTGTGAAAATGTTTAGGATCATTTTTGGCTCCAATGTTATAATCAGATTCATGTAGATACACAACATAATCACTAGGAATTGCTGATTTCTTTATTCTAGTTGATTTTCTTAATGTTGTATCAATGACCTCTTGAGTAGTATCTTGCACAACTGATTGTTGATGAACAACATGATCTTCTAGATTACCATTAGCTTGTGAAATCTTAATGACTGGTTGTTGAGCACTTATTTGAGTTTGAGGAGTACTATAAATAACAACCAATCCCTCACTTGAAGTGGAAGCTGGAATATCTGAATGATCTTTCTCAGAAGAAGCCAAATACTGAGATTGATCACTCCCACTGATCAAGTCATTCTCAAGAAATTTTGCATTTCTTGATTCCACAATCCTAGTGCTGTGAGATGGACAATAAAATCTATAACCCTTGGACTTCTCAGCATATCCAATAAAATATCCACTAATAGTCCTTGGGTCTAGTTTTTTTCTTGTGGATTATAAACTCTTACTTCAGATGGGCATCCCTAAACACGTATATGTTGCAAACTTGGTTTCCAACCTTTAAATAACTCAAATGATGTTTTGGAAATAGCCTTGGTTGGAACCCAGTTTAATATATACGCAGTTGTTTTAAGAGCTTCAGTCCACAAGGATTTAGTAGGTTGGAGCTGACAATCATACTCCTTACCATGTCCAATAATGTCAGGTTTCTCCTTTCAGCTACACTTTTGGTCAGGAGACCCTGGCATGGTGTATTATGGAACAATTCTATTTTCTTCAAGAAACGAGCAAACGGACCAAGTGCTTGTCCATTCTCAGTGTATCTACCATAATATTCTCCACCACTATCTGACCTCACGGCCTTAATTTGTTTCCGCATTGTTTCTCTACTTCTACCTTAAATACCTAAAGGCATCTAATGCTTCGTTCTTATTATGAAGCAGGTAAAGATACATATATCGTGAATAGTCATTAATAAATG
Organism: Calamus simplicifolius; assembly: GCA_900491605.1. Taxonomy (NCBI): domain Eukaryota; kingdom Viridiplantae; phylum Streptophyta; class Magnoliopsida; order Arecales; family Arecaceae; genus Calamus; species Calamus simplicifolius. Next base: position 336,835 of record UESW01004712.1, on the reverse strand, counting down.
AGATGAAGTATCTCTGACCATACGAGTCCATATCTGGACTACAGATATCCGTATGTATGGTCTTCAGTATTTCCGAACTTCTCTTGCATCTTTTTTGGACTTGTTGTTTTGCTTTCCCCAGTCCACACAAGTGCCAAAATCAGCAAAATCAAGAGTATTAAGTACTCCATCTTTTACTAATCTTTTAATTCTCTCAATGGATATATGACCTAATCTCGATGCCACAAAATAGAGGAATTCTCATTCATAACACATCTTTTCATACTAGTTTGGGCGTGCATCACATTATAGGAAGTATTATTTTTTAAATTAATTTGGAAAAGATTGTCGACAATGAACCATTCCCAATAAGCTTAGATTTATAAAATAAATCAACAGAGCTTTTATTAAAATTAAAGAATATCCTGCTGGTACAAGCCTTGACACTGAAATCAAATTTCTAGAGAAACTTGAATATAAAATGTCTTTTCCAAATCCAAAAAAAACCAGAATCTAAAATAAGTCTGCACGTCCCAATCGCTTCACATGTGAACCCATTTGTTTCCTGAATAGATGTTTTGTTCACTTCCCAATGGTTTCCTTTGATTTAGAAAACCCTGCAAGGTATTTGAAACATGATTGTAGAACAGAATCAATCCACCATGTGTTATGACATATAACCAAATTCATGACATACGAATGAGGTTAGAGTACCTTTCTTGCCAAGCCAAGCTTTGAATTTGAGGCAATCTTTCTTTATATGCCCTTTCTTTTTGCAAAAGAAGCACTTGGACTCCTTCTTGTCTTCTGTATGGATGGATACTTTACCCTTTCTTTGTGTTTGGCTTTGGGAGCTTTAGTCTTTCTCTAGTGACTAAATGTGCACTTTCTCCTATTTCTAAAATAAGCCTCCCTTCCTCTTAAACACACATGGTCAGAAGTTCATTAATTGACCATTTGTCCTTATGTGTGTTGTAAGATATTTTGAAGGGACTATACTGTTATGGGAGTGAGCTCAAAATAAAGTGCACCAAGAAAGATTCTGACATCTCAACCTCTAGGGATTTCAACTGAGCCGCAATGTCCCTCATCTTCATGATGTGCTCACGCACACCTCCAACCGTGGTGAGCTTTATTGATGACAATTTTGTCATTAGGGTGCTAGCCAGTGCCTTATCTGAAGACTCAAATTGTGCATCAATAGCCTTCAGAAGTTCCTTGACATTTTTGCACTCAGAAATTGAACCATGTATACTAGCAGAAATCTTAGTACGTATGAACATCATACTGAGGTGATTGGATCGCTCCCATCGTTATATGCAGCAATCTCAGCCTGAGTGCTAGTAGATATAACCGAATGTGGTTCATCCTTCCTGATAGCATAGTCAATATCCATGCACCTAATTGAAGAAGAATTCTCTCCTTCCATAATTTATAATTATCACCACTTAAATCAGGAATGTCATATTTTATATCAGAAATATTAACAGGAAAAATAGCTGCATAAAAATAAAATTCATGTTCATGTAACTAATTTGAGGCATATAACTTGATGTCATGTCTTACCAATGTAAACATGCAATAACATGAATCAATAACATATAATAACTACCTGTGGGCTAAGTTATTATACTTAAATAGACTCATTAACTTAATGATGTGACTAACAAATCATATTCCTTTCTTAATTCCTATGGGTAATTAAGAAAATAATTTGTTATCCCATCCTAATTAATTATATCAGTGCAATAAAAATTCCTGTGGGATAAGATTCATTGCATTAATATAATTAATCGCAATTAATGTCATCTAACCTTATGTGATCTTTGCAACTCAATATATAATTTTGATTAATTAAAGATGTTGTAGCTACTCCTCAATTAATCAAAATCATATTGATCACATGATATTTGAACTCCATTATATGCATATAGATTAACCAATTTAGCATGATTATTAGGTAATGATCTTAATCAACGTAACATTTCTAAATCAAGATATGAATTAATCAAATTGGCCAGGCCAGTGAAAGAGAAGTGGGGGTCTCCCGTTGCTTTCCTTAGGTCAGTCAATGGAACCAATTAAGTAACAATCTCTTTACCTTTCTAGACACCAATTGACCAATCAAACCTTGAAAGGATTTGCACTGTGATTTTTCACACTACCACCAAATGTAATTTTATTCATGCATATAATAAATCTAATATGCAAGATAGAGATAGCATATCAATTATCTATTTAATAATTTTTAAAATTATCATCTTAAGAAAAAAAAATTATTAATTAAAACACGTCCGGCCGTAGCTCATTATTCCCTTGGGCCAGTCTATGCAAAACACCGTAGGCATAGAGACTCAGGAGACGTATTTTAATACAAAAATTTTAAACTTAAGAAATAAAAGATAAAACCAATCATATCATATGATAAATTAAACAGATAATAGCATGCATTTAAAATTTAACCAATCCAATCTGATTTTAAATCCCATGAGAAAACCGAAAGACCCATAGGCGAGAAAATCGAAAACATGTGGTTATGGAAGCCACGTTTCCGCTATTTTTTCTCTCTTACATTTTCTCTCTTTAACAGGCCACCGCATGTGGTTATGGAAGCCATGTTTTCGCTGTTTTTCCTTTCTTTACGTTTCCGCTTCACTCAAAGTTCCGTGAGCAAAAATTGAAACCTGACGGAAGAAAATCGAAACGGCCAGGAAAAATTGGAACAGCAAAGGAAAAAAATGGCCACTGTAGATTTGAACTTGAGATCTCCGCAAGCTTCCTTTTTTAAAAAATGCCAGAGAGAAACCCAAAAAATCCATGATGCACGGAATTCTTTACGTGAACATCTTTAATAGAAGAGGAAGAGGCCACATTTTGTTTTCGCAAAAATTGGAACCTGATATCCAAAAAAAATTGAAAATGGAAAACACGTGGCATAAATTGCTTGAAAAGAGGAACCTTGATGGAAACACTCACAAAATAAGGCAGAGGTTTAAAGGCTCTGATGCCAAATATTAGACTTAATTTAAATATATTGATCCCTATCAGATATGCAGAAACATGGGATCAATATATTTATCATGAGAATAAAGCAAGTCAAGATTGATAAATACCTCCAGCCATTGTTGTTGATTTTCTTCCAGTTGAGGGTAAGGATCTTGATCTTCCTCTCGATCTGAATCAGCTGCACCTCTCGGGATCTTGATCTACCGCTTTGATCTGAATCAGCTATAGATCTACCTCTCAGGATCTTGATCTATCGCTTCGAAAACCTTGATTGAGTGCTTGATTGAGTGCTTCCAATCAATGAGCTATCGCACATGATGGTGTATGCCCTCAGAATATGCTCTTGATCAGGGATTCAATCTCTCTAGCTTCTTTTTGATTTTTTCTCCCGATGACTTTTTTTTTTTGTTATCGAAAGCCTTAGAAGGGATCTCTGTTTAAAGAGATATCTTAACTCCCTTCTACCGCCTACTCCCGTCAAAGTAGGTGTTTAAGCGTTTAACACTATTTAATCCACCGCCTACTCCCATCAAAGTAGGGGTTTAAGCATTTAATACTATTTAAGAGATTTCGTTACCACTTATTAACTAGTGGATGGCGTAGAGAATTATCTGACGATTAAGCTATATTGCAATAAAATAGGACCATCTACTAAACGGGATACTACATTATGTTGTTTGCACAATCATAGGAGGTTTTAAATAGCTAGTATGGGAGTTGATCATGGGTCTCACGCTGAAAATGTTTTGATGAAGAAAGATTGGTTGATCAGCTCTAAATGTTATTTTTGCGGGGAGCCTATTGAGGCATTTCCCTATCTTTTTCTTTTCTGTTCTTATGCCACCGCTCTTTGGTCTAAGACCTTTTCTATCTTTAATATTTTCTCTGCACCTCGTAACCTAAGTCATGTATGATCCTTTTGAAGATCCAAGTATATTCTTCATCAGTGAAGATTAGCTTGGAACTAACTAGCTATAAGTTTTTATTGCCATATATGAAAGGAAAGAAATTCTTGTCTTTGTTTTATGAAATCCTTTCCAATGGTTGCTTTCTACAGAAGGATTTTTCTTACTTTTGACTCATGAAAATGCTCTCAAAAGAAAGAGCAAGAGCAATGTATTTAGCTCTCAAGGCTAGCTAAACTTATATTGACTCTATCTTGTACATTATCTTCCAGTATAACCTATTTTCTAATAGAAGCGTGGAGGGTTTCCACTCCCCAATTCAAAGTAAAAAAATATAAAAAAAGATCATGAGCTAATTAGTCTATATAATCTGACTTGAAATTTTGCAAACTTGAATGCTAAAAATAGATGCATAAATCGAGTTTGGATAGAAAATAGGTTCGATAAAAAAATTTAGGCAATGCATAAAAGAATTACAAATAGCTATCCCAATCTCTTCTCTCTTGAAATATAGATGTGTCTCATGCTGACAATATTTGGGCAAGGAAATATTGCTGGACCTCCTCTAAATGTTGTTTCTATGGAGAGCCTATTGAGGCATTTCTTTACCTTTTTCTTTTCTATCCTTATGCCAATGCTCTTTGGATTAAGACCTTTTCTACCCTTAATATTTTTTCTGTACCTCGTAACCTAAACCATATATAGTCCTTTTGGAGATCCAAATATATTACTTATCAGTGAAGATTAGCTTGGAACCTACTGGCTATAAGTATCTATTGCCATCTCCGGAAGGAAAGAAAATTCTTGTTTATTTTTTACGAAATCATTCCTAGCCATTGCTCTCAACAAAGAATTTTTCTTACTTTTGACTCTTGAAAATGCTCTTAAAAGAAAGAGCAAGCACAGTGCACTTAGCCCTCAAGGCTAGCTAAACTTATCTTGACTCTATCTAGTACATTATCTTTCTATATAGCCTATTTTCTAATAAAAGCTTGGGGGGTTTCTACTCCCCAATTCAAAGTAAAAGGAAAAAAGAAAAATATAAAGATCATGAGCTAATTAGTTTGTCTAATCTAACTTAAAATTTTGCAGACTTGAATGCTAAAAATAGATACATAAATTGAGTTTGGATAAAAATTGGATTCAATGTAAAATTTAGGCAATGCATGAAAAAATTACAAATAGCTATCAGTCTCCTTTCTCTCGAAATGTAGATGNTTTTTTTTTTTTTTTTGAGATCCATGATTCATATGAATATAATGGTGAAAAGAGTGATAGGACCTGGGCTTGGCTGTATTCAAATTTAGTTAAGTCCAGCTCTCTCTCTCTTTCTTTTTCTATATATATATATATATAGAGTGAATTATGAGTGAAATGGCTTGATTGGCCAATTTAAAATTTCACAGGCTAAGCACTAAAATAATTCTATGTAGATCCTAATTAAGGGAGAAAATGAAATTTGGATTCAGCAAGTGAGCTTGAAATTGACCTTATTTATTTTTTAGATTGAACTAGATATAAACGAGAAATATATATATATAGCCAAGTTAGACCAACCTAAAACATATGCATTAGATTTAACTATCGGTATTAGCCAGACATTTGACCAGCTCTAAGCGAGAGTAGGTATTATACCATATGCATCCTTACCTAATTGGCACGTAAATTCATACTGCATCCATCCATGCTTATTGAGATGTAAATTCTTTTTTTTTTTCAAATTTAGTATGCTGCTTTCTTCTCTTTTTCTTGTAAGGGCTTTTTTTGTTTTACTACAGTTATCTCTCCTTCTTGCAATTTAAAAAAAAAGTATTCTATTACTTTATCTGTGAATTAAATGATATGATAGCTTCTAAATTGGATTAGGATGATATTCCTAGGTTTAAACTCTAAATTTGGTGCAAATCTTCATCAATTTTAATGGTAGGAAATTCTTACACTTGAGGTTTGTGATGAAATTCTATTGAATATATAACTTGGGCCCATGACCAAATTAAAGCCGTTGGTTTTAAATATATGTTTAATTTTTGTTTTATCTATCAACATCCATCATATATGCAACTTAATATATTTTATAAGCCAGACTGTAGAGAATCCAGTGCCCTTCAAAATTGAAGGATGATGCAGCATTGAATTTTTTAAAAATTTTGCAATCATTTATTCTCCATAATAAATTCATGCTTTAATATTATCCAATGCTATCAAATGCTTCTTACACTGTGACATCCGTCATAACATCTAACAAATTTTAGGCATTATTTACTACTATAAATGATGGTTATTAATCTCAAGAAGTAACATTTCATATTTTATATTAAAGCAATCAACAAAGTAAATATTTCAGTGGTAGTGTTATTAATAAAAGAATAGTGGACGAGAAAATAACAAAATTATCATAAAATATTTAATTGGTGGAGACCCATTAATTTTGTCATCTACTATATATATATATATATATATATATATATATATATATATATATATATATATATATGATTTAAATTTAGCTGAATGAAAAAAAAAGGATTTATATTGTCGATCTTAGCCAAGTTGAGATTAAAACTTTATTGTTGTTGTTGTAGACTCATTAATTTTGTCAATTTAATACAGGAGATGAGAAGCATTTTGACTATGATGAAAATAGTGAATATGGGCCCAAACACTGGGGAGATCTGGATCCAGAATGGGCAACATGTTCTGATGGAGAAAACCAATCACCCATAGATATAAGCCATAAGAATATTCAATGGAATCCAAATAATGGAAGCCTAAGCAACATTTACAACAGAACTTACGCAATTATGCAAAATAGGGGCCATGACATAATGGTAAGACCCAGTGATTTCTTTTCTATTCCTTTCCGTTTTAAATAAATATAGGGGCTAAAAAGTCTCTCCAAACCTTCTCATTGAACAAAAGAAAATATATCACTTTCTTTTATACCATCTATATGCTTTAATTTCACTCTTCTTTAAATTTTTTTTTCAAACATATTCATTCAAATTTTTTTTTATTTTCCTCATATGAATGTAGATTAGTTGGACAGAAGGCTCAAGACCTGGTGCAGGATTACTTTTAATTGATGGCAAGGCCTATGTTCTTCAGCAATGCCATTGGCACTCACCCTCTGAGCATACATTTTTCGGCCAAAGGTGCCCTTCTATTCATCACTGCATCTCCAACCTCTTGTATGTAGCACAAACCATTTGGTGGCCGTGGGAGGTATCAAGGAAGAAAGGAGTTTCTGCAGTTAGGATTTATACATTTCATATGACTACATAATATATGTGATGTCTCATGTAGCCCAAGCTGGATCCACAAAGTGTTTTAACAGCACAAGTTTGGCCCAGCCCAATCCATAAGTATTTTAATATGGTATTTTATGAAAACAAATCTTAAAATTCTCTTAAAATACCAAGGATTCCAGTAAATAATGCTTCATTTGATTTCGAATTTTACATTTTATACTTGTAAAATTCAGCTTCTGAGAGCACAAAAAGCACAAACCATGCACTCATGCACGCAAAATACTAGTCTATTACAATTTCCGGCCTTTATCTTTAAGCAATTGAGACCTGAGAAATATATTTGTGCTCACAGGTATCCACTAGAGTTGCATATGGTTCACGTTAGTTCAGATGGAAGAATAGCAGTCATTGGCATCTTGTACCAACATGGCTATCCTGATCCCTTCCTTTCAGAGGTTTGTCATCAAAAGAACTCAACTTCTTCCACCATATCCCCTCCACTCTAAGTCAAATAGGCTCATCTTTGTTGGCTCAGCTGACGAGGTACTTGGACTTCCTGATCTTGACGCAAAGAGACGAGGTTGTTGTGGGTTATCTATCTCCACCACCAATAAAATATGGAGCTCATTATTACACATACTCTGGTTCTCTAACCACTCCACCTTGTACTGAAAATGTTACCTGGATCCTGTTACAAGAGGTTTGTGGCGTTCTAATTTACCTATTGTGCTCGTCTCCTTTAGCCAAATTTTTCTTCTTATAGATCGACTCTCATGGTTTTAGGTGAGGAGTGTCTCAAAAAGACAAGTAGAATTGCTAAGGACTGCTGTGCATGACGTAAGTTGATCAGTTGGCTGATTGAGAATTGTGGTGGTTGCTGTTCAATGCAATGCAATTACATTAGATTACTTTAATAACAATTGTTGGTTGTTCTGATGGTCTGCTAACTGGGTTTGTTTTATGATCAATTTTACATTTCTGCAGAAGGACAATGCAAGACCAATTCAACCGATCAACGGACGCATAGTTTACTTGTACGAACCATGGCTGCACCAAAATCATGCGAGCTCCTGATGCTAAGTACTTTGATGGGGAAATCCTATGCCAGATTGCAAATAAAATAGTCGAGAGTTTAGCATCTTGACTGCTGTGTTGTATCTTTGTCGTCCACTTTGATGCTATTGGAACAATATTTACTTGCTGTGTAATACATAATTTTCCATCTGATATATGGTCAGCTTAAAAGTAGACACACCTATTACCTTATTCAAATTTTGAGCTTACTTTTAAACTTACCTGATTGCTCTTTCTTTTTACTAAAATTATTTACAGGTTAGTTAGCTAAGGATTGAATATTAACGATTAATATTCTAACACCTCATTGCCAAGGTTTTGCATCACATGAGAAAAGATCATTTAAAGAGCTTATAATTCAATTTCATATACTATGAATTAACATAGGCTTGATATTATAAGATCAGGCCTGACCTACTAACATGTTAATAATTTTATGCGCGCTGTTGACTCTAGAAACACCAAAGTTAAGGATTGAAATCCATGAGTAAAACAATTAAGGAAATAATAACCTATTTGGCATCTAAATACAGGAAAAATTGAGTGGAAATTTAAACTACCATTAAATGTTAACTCGCCCTTCAACGGTGCCTGCACCATTTGTTCATCACTGCACCATTTGTTCACCTCACTCTATTCTCGCTGATAAGAGATAGCTATCCACGAGGGGCAAAGGACAAAGAGAAGAGAGAGAGAATACTAAACAACGGCTTGAGTGCAATTGTAAGCTCGGCGGGTTATGGACGGTAGCCGCCTCAAGAGCCGGTGATCTGCACAACTCCGTGCCATCTTTGTTCATCGATTTCCACGTGTAATCTTTTTTTTTTTGCTGCAAAACATTTCCACGTGTAATGTATACGACGTTTGGACCATCTCTGTGCTCATCGACTTCCACGTGTAATGTAAGGAAACCACGTTTTTGGTCGGCCATCCGCACCTGATTCAACGATTCAAAAGATGAGAAGTTTGCGGTTCCTTCTGTTGCTGTGTACCTTCGTTACCCCACTCATCCTCCTTCAATCAACTCCCTCGGCATCTCAAATAGTCGGTAAGCGTTTTCATGAGAAAGTGCTGGTTTTGGTTTTGATATAATATTTAGATCGTCAATTAATTGGTCCAAAAAATGATGGCAAGCTTGAAATAGTGTTGGCCAATCTTGAGAAGGGATACAGATGGATGAAATCATTCATGAATCGATCAGCCTCAAAGCAAATTCAGGTTGAGAACGTCGTTGATTTCTGATCGCTTTTTCGGTCACAAAAAAAGTTAACAAAGTTTAAATAACAATTGCTTATTTCATGATAGCCTCGTAAGGATGCATTTTAAGTTATGTTAGACTTAATTTAAATATATCGATCCCTATCAGATATGCGGAAACATGGGATCAATATATTTATCATGAGAATAAAGCAAGTCAAGATCGATAAATACCTCCATCCATTGCTGTTGATTTTCTTCCAGATGAGGGTAAGGATCTTGATCTTCCTCTCGATCTAAATTAGCTGCACCTCTCGGGATCTTGATCTACCGCTTTGATCTGAATCAGCTGCAGATCTACCTCTCGGGATCTTGATCTATCGCTTCGAAAACCTTGATTGAGTGCTTGATTGAGTGCTTCCAATCAATGAGCTATCGCACACGATGGTGTATGCCCTCAGAAATGCTCTTGATCAGGGACCCAATCTCTCTGGCTTTTTTTTGGTTTTTTCTCCTGATGGCTTTTTTTTATTATCGAAAGCCTTAGAATGGATCTCTATTTAAAGAGATATCTTAACTCCCTTCCACCGCCTACTCCCATCAAAATAGGCGTTTAAGCGTTTAACACTATTTAAGAGATTTCGTTACCACTTATTAACTAGTGGATGGCGTAGAGAATTATCCGACGATTAAGCTATATTGCAATAAAATAGGACCATCTACTAAACAGGATACTACATTCTCCCACTTGGTCCGTATATTTTATCTTAATTCATAATTCTCAATACTGAACAAGAAACCAAATACATGATTGAGTATTATCTTCTATGTATTATCTTCTATGTATTACAATGCATTCAATTTCTTTACCACTATTCCAAATGTGACAACATAACATAATGAATAAACTATATGTTTATTCAGAGTCCAAAAAAAATTTTGTCATTTCTCGAAAGTCAAATAATGTGTACACCTGAATGAGAAAAAAATAAATAATTGAAATAAGAGTTTCTTTGTACAAACTGTTATCCATGCAATTATATCATGGAACCAACTCCCATTCGTATCATATGATCCTTAAAATTCTTAATTGGCATGCCTTTAGTCAAAGGATCAGCTATCATCAACTCAGTGCTAACGTGTTCTATGACCACTTTGTTTTCTTTAACACGTTCTCTTATGGCTAAATACTTAATGTCGATATGTTTACTTCGACTATCACTCTTGTGGTTTTAGCCAAAAATACAGCAGCTGAATTATCACAATACAGTTTAATTGGCCTAGCAATAGAGTCAACAATTCTAAGCCCTGAGACGAAACTCTTCAACCATACACCTTGCGATGTAGCCTCAAAACAAGCAACGAACTCCGCTTCCATAGTAGAGGTAGCAGTCAAAGTCTGCTTTGCACTCCTCCATGATATGGCTCCACCAGCTAGCATAAATATAAATCCTGATGTTGATTTCCGAGAATCAACGCAACCAGCAAAGTCCAAATCTGAGTAACCCTCTATCTCCAAATGATCAATTCGTCTATACATGAGCATGTAGTTCTTGGTCCCTTGAAGATACCTTATGACCTTTTTAGCAGCTCTACAGTGGTCTAAACCTGGATTACTCTGATATCTTCCCAACATTCCTACTGCAAATGTAATGTCAAGACTTGTGCAAACCTGAGCATACATTAGGCTTCCAACAGCTGAAGCATATGGAATGTTGTGCATATGTTCCCGTTCAAGTTCATTTTTAGGGCACTGGTTCAAAGCGAACTTGTCACCCTTCACTAAAGGTGCAACACTTGGTGAACAATTTTTCATCTGAAATCTCTCCAAGACTTTATTGATATAAGTTTCTTAAGACAATCCTAAAATGCCTCGAGATCATTCTCTATGGATCTTAATGCCAATGACATAAGATGCCTCACTCATATCTTTCATATCAAAATTTTTGGAGAGAAATTGTTTCACCTCATATAGCAACCCTTTATCATTGGTTGCAAGTAGAATGTCATCCACATATAGGACCAAGAAATAAATTTTGCTCCCACTAACCTTCTGGTATATACATTGATCCATGATGTTCTCTTCAAAACCAAAGGAAGAGATCACATCATGAAATTTTAAATACCACTGACGTGAGGCTTGTTTCAATCCATATATGATTTCTCAAGCTTGCAAACTAAATGCTCACTATCACTAGAGAAAAATCCTTCAGGCTGTTTCATGTAAACCTCTTCCTCTAGATCTCCATTAAGGAATGCAGTTTTTACATCCATTTGATGTAACTCAAAATCAAAATGAGCTACCAATGTCATAATTAGTCGGAGAGAATCTTTCTTGGATACAGGAGAAAATGTCTCCGTGTAGTCGATTCCTTCCCTCTGAGTGAATCCTTTAGCAACGAGTCTTGCTTTATATCTTTCAATGTTGTCTTGTAAGTCTTTCTTTATTTTAAAGATCCATCTACATCCAATGGATTTTACACCATCAGGCAACTTAACAAGATCCCAGACTCGATTAGATGCCATAGATTCATCTCGTCCTTCATGGCATTGTACCATAAGTTTGATTCCTTAGAACTCATGGCTTGTGAAAATGTTTCAGGATCATTTTTGGCTCCAATGTTATAATCAGATTCATGTAGATACACAACATAATTACTATGAATTTCTGATTTCTTTATTCTAGTTGATCTTCTTAATGTTGTGTCAATGACCTCTTGAGTAGTATCTTGCACAACTGATTGTTGATGAACAACATGATCTTCTAGATAACCATTAGCTTGTGAAATCTTAATGACTGGTTGTTGAGCACTTATTTGAGTTTGAGGGGTACTATAAATAACAACCAATCCCTAACTTGAAGTGGAAGCTGAAATATCTGAATGATCTTTCTCAGAAGAAGCCAAATACTGAGATTGATCACTCCCACTGATCAAGTCATTCTCAAGAAATTTTGCATTTCTTGATTCCACAATCCTAGTGCTGTGAGATGGACAATAAAATTTATAACCCTTGGAGTTCTCAGCATATCCAATAAAATATCCACTAATAGTCCTTGGGTCTAGTTTTTTTCTTGTGGATTATAAACTCTTACTTCAAATGGGCATCCCCAAACACGTATATATTGCAAACTTGGTTTCCAACCTTTAAATAACTCAAATGATGTTTTGGAAATAGCCTTGGTTGGAACCCGGTTTAATATATACGCAGTTGTTTTAAGAGCTTCAGTCCACAAGGATTTAGGTAGGTTGGAGCTGACAATCATACTCCTTACCATGTCCAATAATGTTCGGTTTCTCCTTTTAGCTACACTGTTTTGGTCAGGAGACCCTGGCATGGTGTATTGTGCAACAATTCTATTTTCTTCAAGAAACCGAGCAAAGGGACTAGGTGCTTATCCATTCTCAGTGTATCTACCATAATATTCTCCACCTCTATCTGACCTCACGACCTTAATTTGTTTCCCGCATTGTTTCTCTACTTCTGCCTTAAATATCCTAAAGGCATCTAATGCTTCGTTCTTATTATGAAGTAGGTAGAGATACATATATCGTGAATAGTCATCAATAAATGAGATGAAGTATCTCTGATCATATGAGTCCATATCTGGACTACAGATATCCGTATGTATGATCTTCAGTATTTTCGAACTTCTCTTGGCATCTTTTTTGGACTTGTTGTTTTGCTTTCCCTTTATGCAGTCCACACAAGTGCCAAAATCAGCAAAATCAAGAGTATCAAGTACTCCATCTTTTACTAATCTTTTAATTCTCTCAATGGATATATGACCTAATCTCCGATGCCATAAAATAGAGGAATTCTCATTCATAACACGTCTTTTCATACTAGTTTAGCTGTGCATCACATTATATGAAGTATTATTTTTTAAATTAATTTGGAAAAGATTGTCGGACAATATACCATTCCCAATAAGCTTAGATTTATAAAATAAATCAACAGAACTTTTATTAAAATTAAAAGAATATCCTGCTGGTACAAGCCTTGACACTGAAATTAAATTTCTAGAGAAACTTAGAATATAAAATGTCTTTTCCAAATCCAAAACAAAACCAAAATCTAAAATAAGTCTGCACGTCCCAATCGCTTTCACATGTGAACCCATCTTGTTTCCTGAATAGATGTTTTGTTCACATCCCAATGGTTTCCTTTGATTTAGAAAACCCTGCAAGGTATTTGAAACATGGATTGTAGAACCAGAATCAATCCACCATGTGTTATGACATATAACCAAATTCATGACATACGAATGAGGTTAGAGTACCTTTCTTGCCAAGCCAAGCTTTGAATTTGAGGCAATCTTTCTTTATATGCCCTTTCTTTTTGCAAAAGAAGCACTTGGACTCCTTCTTGTCTTCTGTATGGATGGATACTTTATCCTTTCCTTTGTATTTGGCTTTGGGAGCTTTAGTCTTTCTCTAAGTGACTAAATGTGCACTTTCTCCTATTTATAAAATAAGCCTCCCTTCCTCTTAAACACACATGGTCAGAAGTTCATTAATTGACCATTTGTCCTTATGTGTATTGTAAGATATTTTGAAGGGACTATACTGTTATGGGAGTGAGCTCAAAATAAAGTGCACCAAGAAAGATTATGACATCTCAACCTCTAGGGATTTCAACTGAGCCGCAATATCCCTCATCTTCATGATGTGCTCACGCACACCTCCAACCATAGTGAGCTTTATTGATGACAATTTTGTCATTAGGGTGCTAGCCAGTGCCTTATCTGAAGACTCAAATTATACATCAATAGCCTTCAGAAGTTTCTTGATATTTTTGCACTCAGAAATTGAACCATGTATACTAGCAGAAATCTTAGTACGTATGAACATCATACTGAGGTGATTGGATCGCTTCCATCATTCATACGTAGCAATCTCAGCCTGAGTGCTAGTAGATATAACCGAATATGGTTCATCCTTCCTGATAGCATAGTCAATATCCATGCACCCTAATTGAAGAAGAATTCTCTCCTTCCATAATTTATAATTATCACCACTTAAATCGAGAACGTCACATTTTATATCAGAAATATTAACAGGAAAAATAGCTGCATAAAAATAAAATTCATGTTCATGTAACTGAATTTGAGGCATATAACTTGATGTCATGTCTTACCAATGTAAACATGCAATAACATGAATCAATAACATATAATAACTACTTGTGGGCTAAGTTATTATACTTAAATAGACTCATTAACTTAATGATGTGACTAACAAATCATATTCCTTTCTTAATTCCTATGGATAATTAAGAAAATAATTTATTATCCCATCCTAATTAATTATATCAGTGCAATAAAAATTCCTGTGGGATAAGATTCATTGCATTAATATAATTAATCGCAATTAATGTCATCTAACCTTATGTGATCTTTGCAACTCAATATATAATTTTGATAAATTAAAGATGTTGTGGCTACTCCTCAATTAATCAAAATCATATTGATCACATAATATTTGAACTCCATTATATGCATATAGATTAACCAAAAGAAGCCAAATACTGAGATTGATCACTCCCACTGATCAAGTCATTCTCAAGAAATTTTGCATTTCTTGATTCCACAATCCTAGTGCTGTGAGATGGACAATAAAATCTATAACCCTTGGACTTCTCAGCATATCCAATAAAATATCCACTAATAGTCCTTGGGTCTAGTTTCTTTTCTTGTGGATTATAGACTCTTACTTCAGATGGGCATCCCCAAACACGTATATGTTGCAAACTTGGTTTCCAACCTTTAAATAATTCAAATGACGTTTTGGAAATAGCCTTGGTTGGAACCCAATTTAATATATACGCAGTTGTTTTAAGAGCTTCAGTCCACAAGGATTTAGGTAGGTTGGAGCTGACAATCATGCTCCTTACCATGTCCAATAATGTCCGGTTTCTCCTTTAGCTACATCATTTTGGTCAGGAGACCCTGGCATGGTGTATTGTGCAATAATTTTATTTTCTTCAAGAAACCGAGCAAACGGACCAGGTGCTTGTCCATTCTCAGTGTATCTACCATAATATTCTCCATCTCTATCTGACCTCACGACCTTAATTTGCTTCCCGCATTATTTCTCTACTTCTGCCTTAAATACCCTAAAGGCATCTAATGCTTTGTTCTTATTATAAAGCAGATAGAGATACATATATCGTGAATAGTCATCAATAAATGAGATTAAGTATCTCTGACCATACGAGTCCATATCTGGACAACAGATATCCATATGTATGATCTCTAGTACTTCCAAACTTCTCTTGGCATCTTTCTTGGACTTGTTATTTTGCTTTCCCTTTATGCAGTCCACACAAGTGCCAAAATCAGCAAAATCAAGAGTATCAAGTACTCCATCTTTTACTAATCTTTTAATTTTCTCAATGGATATATGACCTAATCTCCGATGCCACAAAATAGATAAATTCTCATTCATAACACATCTTTTCATACCAGTTTGGGCGTGCATCACATTATAGGAAGTATTATTTTTTAAATTAATTTAGAAAAGATTGTCGGACAATGTACCATTCCCAATAAGCTTGATTTATAAAATAAATCAACAGAGCTTTTATTAAAATTAAAGGAATATCCTGCTGGTACAAGCCTTGACACTGAAATCAAATTTCTAGAGAAACTTGGAATATAAAATATCTTTTCCAAATCCAAAATCAAACCAGAATCTAAAATAAGTCAGCACGTCCCAATCGCTTTCACATGTGAACCCATCTTATTTCCTGAATAGATGTTTTGTTCACTTCCCAATGGTTTCCTTTGATTTAGAAAACCCTGCAAGGTATTTGAAACATGGATTGTAGAACCAGAATCAATCCATCATGTGTTATGACATATAACCAAATTGGATTCATAACATACGAATGAGGTTAGAGTACCTTTCTTGCCATGCCAAGCTTTGAATTTGAGGCAATCTTTCTTTATATGCCCTTTCTTTTTGCAAAAGAAGCACTTAGACTCCTTCTTGTCTTCTGTACGGATGGATACTTTACCCTTTCCTTTGCGTTTGGCTTTGGGAGCTTTAGTCTTTCTCTGAGTGACTAAATGTGCACTTTCTTCCATTTCTAAAATAAGCCACCCTTCCTCTTAAACACACATGGTTAGAAGTTCATTAATTGACCATTTGTTCTTATGTGTGTTGCAAGATATTTTGAAGGGACTATACTGTTATGGGAGTGAGCTCAAAATAAAGTGCACCAAGAAAGATTCTGACATCTCAACCTCTAGGGATTTCAATTGAGCCGCAATGTTCCTCATCTTCATGATGTGCTCAGGCACACCTCCAACCGTAGTGAGCTTTATTGATGACAATTTTGTCATTAGGGTGCTAGCCAGTGCCTTATCTGAAGACTCAAATTATGCATCAATAGCCTTCAGAAGTTCCTTGACATTTTTGCACTCAGAAATTGAACCATATATACTAGCAGAAATCTTAGTACGTATGAACATCATACTGAGGCGATTGGATCGCTCCCATCGTTCATACACAGCAATCTCAGCATGAGTGCTAGTAGATATAACCGAATGTGGTACATCCTTCTTGATAGCATAGTCAATATCCATGCACCCTAATTGAAGAAGAATTCTCTCCTTCCATAATTTATAATTATCACCACTTAAATCAGGAACGTCACATTTCATATCAGAAATATTAACAGGCAAAATAGCTGCATAAAAATAAAATTTATGTTCATGTAACTGAATTTGAGGCATATAACTTGATGTCATATCTTACCAATGTAAACATGCAATAACATGAATCAATAACATATAATAACTACCTGTGGGCTAAGTTATTATACTTAAATAGACTCATTAACTTAATGATGCGACTAACAAATCATATTCCTTTCTTAATTTCTGTGGGTAATTAAGAAAATAATTTGTTATCCCATCCTAATTAATTATATCAGTGCAATAAAAATTCTTGTGGGATAAGATTCATTGCATTAATATAATTAATCACAATTAATGTCATCTAACCTTATGTGATCTTTGCAACTCAATATATAATTTTGATTAATTAAAGATGTTGTGGCTACTCCTCAATTAATCAAAATCATATTGATCACATGATATTTGAACTCCATTATATGCATATAGATTAACCAATTTAGCATGATTATTAGGTAGTGATCTTAATCAACGTAACATTTCTAAATCAAGATATGAATTAATCAAATTGGCTAGGCCAGTGAAAGAGAAGTGGGGGTCTCTCATTGCTTTCCTTAGGTCAGTCAACGAACCAATTAAGTAACCACAATCTCTTTACCTTTCTAGACACCAATTGACCAATCAAACCTTGAAAGGATTTGCACTGTGATTTTTCACACTACCACCAAATGTAATTTTATTCATGCATATAATAAATCTATATGCAAGATAGGAGATAGCATATCAATTATCTATTTAATGAATTGTTAAAATTATCATCTTGAGAAAAAAAAATTTATTAATTAAAACACGTCCGGCCTTAGCTCATTATTCCCTTGGGCTAGTCTATGCAAAACACCGTAGGCATAGAGACTCAGGAGGCATATTTTAATACAAAAAATTTTAAACTTAAGAAATAAATGATAAAACCAATCATATCATATGATATAATATTAAATAATAGCATGCATTTAAAATTTAACCAATCCAATCTGATTTTAAATCCCATGAGAAAACCAAAAGACCCATAGGCGAGAAAATCGAAAACATGTGGTTATGGAAGCCACGTTTCTGCTGTTTTTCCTCTCTTACATTTTCTCTCTGCATGTGGTTATGAAGCCACGTTTCCACTATTTTTCCTTTCTTTACGTTTCGCTTCACTCAAAGTTCCGTGAGCAAAAATTGAAACCTGACGGAAGAAAATCGGAACGGCCAGGAAAAATCGGAACAGCAGAGGAAAAAAAAATGGCCACTGTAGATTTGAACCTGAGATCTCCGCAAGCTTCCTTTTTTTTAATGCCAGAGAGAAACCCAAAAAATCCGTGATGTGGCAAAATCGAAAATGCACGAAATTCTTTACATGAACATCTTTAACAGAAGAGGAAGAGACCACATTTTGTTTCCACAAAAATTGGAACCTTATATCCGAAAAAAACTGAAAACGGAAAACACACGGCATAAATTGCTTGAAAAGAGGAACCTTGATGGAAACACTCACAAAATAAGGCAAAGGTTTAAAGGCTCTGATACCAAATATTAGACTTAATTTAAATATATTGATCCCTATCAGATATGCAGAAACATGGGATCAATATATTTATCATGAGAATAAAGCAAGTCAATATCGATAAATACCTCCAGCCATTGTTGTTGATTTTCTTCCAGATGAGGGTAAGGATCTTGATCTTCCTCTCGATCTGAATCAGCTGCACCTCTCGGGATCTTGATCTACTGCTTTGATCTGAATTAGCTGCAGATCTACCTCTCAGGATCTTGATCTATCGCTTCAAAAACCTTGATTGAGTACTTGATTGAGTGCTTCCAATCAATGAGCTATCGCACACGATGGTGTATGCCCTCAGGATATGCTCTTGATCAGGGACCCAATCTCTCTAGCTTCTTTTTGGTTTTTTCTCCGATGACTTTTTTTTGTTATCGAAAGCCTTAGAAGGATCTCTATTTAAAGAGATATCTTAACTCCCTTCCATCGCCTACTCCCATCAAAGTAGGCGTTTAAGCGTTTAACACTATTTAATCCACCGCCTACTCCCATCAAAGTAGGTGTTTAAGCGTTTAACACTATTTAAGAGATTTCGTTACCACTTATTAACTAGTGGATGGCGTAGAGAATTATCTAACGATTAAGCTATATTGCAATAAAATAGGACCATCTACTAAACGGGATACTACATTATGTTGTTTGCACAATCATAGGAGGTTTTAAATAGCTAGTATGGGAGTTGATCATGGGTCTCACGCTGAAAATGTTTTGATGAAGAAAGATTGGTTGATCAGCTCTAAATGTTATTTTTGCGAGGAGCCTATTGAGGCATTTCCCTATCTTTTTCTTTTCTGTTCTTATGCCACCGCTCTTTGGTCTAGGACCTTTTCTATTTAATATTTTCTCTGCACCTCGTAACCTAAGTCATGTATGATCCTTTTGAAGATCCAAGTATATTCTTCATCAGTGAAGATTAGCTTGGAACTAACTAGCTATAAGTATTTATTGCCATATATGAAAGGAAAGAAATTCTTGTCTTTGTTTTATGAAATCCTTTCCAATGGTTGCTTTCTACAGAAGGATTTTTCTTACTTTTGACTCTTGAAAATGCTCTCAAAAGAAGGAGCAAGATCAATGTATTTAGCTCTCAAGGCTAGCTAAACTTATCTTGACTCTATCTTGTACATTATCTTCTAGTATAACCTATTTTCTAATAGAAGCGTGGAGGGTTTCCACTCCCCAATTCAAAGTAAAAAAAATAAAAAAAGATCATGAGCTAATTAGTCTATCTAATCTGACTTGAAATTTTGCAAACTTGAATGCTAAAAATAGATGCATAAATCGAGTTTGGATAGAAAATAGGTTCAATAAAAAATTTAGGCAATGCATAAAAGAATTACAAATAGCTATCCCAATCTCTCTCTCTTGAAATATAGATGTGTCTCATGCTGACAATATTTGGGCAAGGAAATATTGCTGGACCTCCTCTAAATGTTGTTTCTATGGAGAGCCTATTGAGGCATTTCTTTACCTTTTTCTTTTCTATCCTTATGCCACTGCTCTTTGGTTTAAGACCTTTTCTACCCTTAATATTTTTTCTGTACCTCGTAACCTAAACCATATATAGTCCTTTTGCAGATCCAAATATATTACTTATCAGTGAAGATTAGCTTGGAACCTACTGGCTATAAGTATCTATTGCCATCTCTGGAAGGAAAGAAATTCTTGTTTATTTTTTACGAAATCATTCCTATCCATTGCTCTCAACAAAAGAATTTTTCTTACTTTTGACTCTTGAAAATGCTCTTAAAAGAAAGAGCAAGCACAGTGCACTTAGCCCTCAAGGCTAGCTAAACTTATCTTGACTCTATCTAGTACATTATCTTTCTATATAGCCTATTTTCTAATAAAAGCTTGGGGGTTTTCTACTCCCCAATTCAAAGTAAAAGGAAAAAAGAAAGAAATAAAGATCATGAGCTAGTTAGTTTGTCTAATCTAACTTAAAATTTTGCAGACTTGAATGCTAAAAATAGATGCATAAATTGAGTTTGGATAAAAATTGGATTCAATGTAAACTTTAGGCAACGCATGAAAAAATAACAAATAGCTATCAGTCTCCTTTCTCTCAAAATGTAGATGGGTCTCAAGCTGAAAATGTTTTGGCAAGGAAAGATTGGTTGATCAGCACTAATTGTTGTTTCTACAGGAAGCTTATTGAGGCATTTCTTTACCTTTTTCTTTTATGTCCTTATGCCACCACTCTTTGGTCTAATACCTTTTCTACCCTTAATGTTTTCTTTGCACCTCGTAACCTAAACTATATATGGTTCTTTTGGAGATCCAGATACATTCCTTATCAGTAAAGATTAGCTTGGAACCAACTGGCTTTAAGTATCTATTGCCATATATGAAAGAAAAGAAATTCTTGTCCATTTTTCATGAAGTCTTTCCCAGCGGTTTCTCTCTATAGAAGGATTTTCCGTACTTTTGACTCTTGAAAATACTCTCAAGAGAAAGAACAGGCACAGTACACTTAGTTCTCAAGGCTAGCTAAACTTATCTTGACTCTATCTTGTACATTATCTTTCTATATACTAATAAAAGCTTAGGGGTTTCCACTCCCCGATTCAAAGTAAAAAAAGAAAGATCACAAGCTAATTCGTTTGTCTAATCTATCTTAAAATTTTGCAAACTTGAATGCTAAAAATAGATTCATAAATTGAGTTTGGATAAAAAATAGGTTCGATGAAAAATTAGGCAATGCGTGAAAAAATTAAAAATAGTTGCCCAGTCTCCTTCCTCTCAGAATGCAGTCATGTTTTGGATCCAATCAACCTTTCCACCATTAGATCCATACGGATCCTAAAGCCATCCTACCTTTTTCACTTTTTTATTTTAAGATCTATAATTCATATGAATCTAATGGTGAAAAGAGTGATAGGATTTCGGCTTGATTGTATTCGAATTTAGTTAAATCTAGCTCTCTCTCTCTCTCTCTCTCTTTATATATATATATATATATTAGAGAAAATTATGAGTGAAATGGTCTAATTGGCCCAATTTGAAATTTCACATGCCTAAGCACTAAAATAATTCTATGTAGATCCTAATTAAGGGAGAAAAATAAAATTTGGGTTCATCAAGTGAGCTTGAAATTGACTCTTTATCAGATATAAACAACAAATATAGATATGATAGCCAAGTCGGACCAACCTAAAACATAAGCATTTTAGATTTAACTATCAGTATTAGCCAGACATTTGACTAGCTCTAAGCAAGAGTAGGGTATTATACCACATGCATCCTTACCTAATTGGCTTGTAAATTCATATTGCATCCATCCATGCCTAATTGAGATGTAAATTCATTATTTTTTTTTCAAATTTAATATGCTGCTTTCTTCTCTTTTTCTTGTAAGGGCTTTTGTTGTTTTACTACAGTTGTCTCTCCTTGCAATTTAAAAACAAAGTATTCTATTACTTTATCTATGAATAAATGATATGATATTCCTAGGTTTAAACTCTGAACTGGATGCAAATATTTAGCAATTTTAATAATAGGTGTTACAGATTATATTTTTAGAATAGAAAGTAAATATATTCGATTCTGATTCATAGGATTATTACATATTGCATTTTTAGAATAAAAAGTAGACTGCATTTTTATAATAGAAAGTAAATATATTTGATTCTGATTTATAAGAATTTAATATAATTAGTTTTTCTTTCTAACATAGGATTTGTAGCTTGTATATATACCTAAGAGATTAATGAATAAAAATATATAAAAATTACTTTCTTCTTTCTCTTTTCAGAGTTTTAATTGTGTTTCATGGTATCAAAGCTTTCGAGCTTATAACTCTAAAATAAATAAACAATGAGATTTTAGGGTTTTCTTGGGTTTCCACTTTTGGCAATTTTTTTTTTCACCACATACACCTGGGGAAGCACCACTCATCGATCAACCTTCATCCAGAATTTCATGCTGAAATCTAGTCCTTTTTCGTTCATTCTGCTTGCCTCAACTTTCACAACAAGTTTACTATCTATTTGGATCAACATATATTCGGTGCGGGATCAACTTTGGGACAAGTTAGGATTCTTTGGGTATTTTTAACTTTGTTATAGTTTTGGCTCTATTATTTGATTGATATTTGATATGAAGGAAAATAAGTTTGTTGTTGTGTCTAATGTGGTTCCTGTAATATCAAAAATCATAGAATATAAATTTAATAGATCTAATTATTTAGATTGAAGTAAAACTGTTAGACTTTATTTGCAGAGTGTTGCTATGGATAATTATTTAACTGATGAGCCATCGAGCGATGACTCAAAAATCTCGTGGCTAAGAGAGGATGCCCATCTATTTTTACAAATACATAATTCTATTGATGGTGAGGTGGTTGGTTTGATAAATTATTATGAATTTATGAAAGAATTAATGAATTATTTGAAGTTTATATATTTTGGCAAGAAAAATATCAAACACACTTATGAGGTATGCCAAGCCTTTTATCGTGCAAAAAAATATGACAGATCCCTCACTGACTACTTTATGGATTTTAAGAAGACTCATGAGAAACTTAATATTCTACTTCCATTTAGTACTAATATGAAAGTTCAGCAAGCTCAGAAAGAAAAGATGGTGGTTATGAGCTTCTTGGCTGGTCTTTCTTCTGAGTTTGAGTGGTGGGGGCATCAGGATCAGACAGAGGCTACTAAGCTCATTATGAAATTTTTACTTTATGTTGGTTTGACTTTAAGTATTGTAATCAAGTTTTGTCAGTCCAAAAATTTTATTTGAATCAAGTATGAGTTCAGTAATTTTATTTGAATCAAGTCAAGATTTATTGAGTCAAAGTATAAGAAGTTAACAACCCAAGACCATAAAGGACCATATTCAGTGAGCCACCTCAGTCCCACATAAAATTTTAGTCAAAGTAGGCACTATCTACTCAATTAGGGCATCCCAAGATTTTTATAAAGTCATCTCAGTATAAAAGAAAGTAAATAAGCCTTCTATGGAAGGTGACTTGCCATCCACTCCTTATGAAAAGCAGAATATAGCGCTATCCCCTGATCTCTTTTCTTTGTTTCAAAATGCTGCCTATCTCCTTATTTGGAAAAGCTATTCCCTGATTTCTTTTTCTTATTTTAAGATGCCACCTATCTCTTTATTTGGAAAATATGTCCTCTATTTTTTTTTCTTATTTCAAGATGCCACCTATCTTCTTATTTGAAAAAGTTATCCCCTAATCTCTTTTTCTTGTTTTAAGATATCACCTATCTTCTTATTTGGAAATAATATGGCGCCCTTATTTTATTTTTTTCATGTAAATCAAGGGTTAGGGTTAATTATAAAAACCCCTCCCTTCTTTTTATTAAGAACAATTGATGATTAATAAAAAAAATCTTTTTCTTCTATTTTTTTGTGCTCCTAAGCATTAACACTCTGTGAGAGAGAGGATGAGAGGCCAAATAAATACACATTCCAACACTTGTTCCAAGCATCCCAGCCTCAAGATGCTAAGGTGTTACGATCCTTAGATGAAGTCCTCCTTGTCTTTAGAACCATCTGAAGGAAGGCCGAAATATTTGTGGTAGCATAGCTTCATCTTTCAGGCGCTCATCCCGAGAGCTGTGTGACCCAATCTTTTAGGACAAAGATCATCATTGCCTATAACTAGACCCATCATTTCTCATAAGTTCTATTTTTGTTGAAGAAAGAGCATGTTCTAAGTAGTGGTCTTAACCCTAGGTCTTATTTTCTTTATTACTTAATGAATCGTGTTATGTGGATAGTTACTTTACTCTTCGCATATTAATCCTTAGTTTATTCTTACTTATTTTGAAAAATAAAGTACCTTAAAATATAAATCATTGCTCTATGTTAATCTCTTGCATGGTACATCCTGCATCAATTTGGTATCAGAGCAAGCTAGGACATGTTCATACATAGTGTTAAAATTTTTTAATCATCTAATTAATCTTTATTAAATCAATAATTTTCTTCTTATTTTATATATAATATAATATATATATATATATATATATATATATATATATTTTTTTTTTTTTTATATGTATGTGCATGCATCACTGAATTCACTTAATTAGGTCCCTACGAGAGCGGGAGGAGCCTCCCATAATTCCACCTCTTACCTAGCCAGTGGAAAGGATAATTGTTGAGTTGATTGTAATTTAAGTTGATTCATTCTACTTGAGCTTCTAGGTCTAGAAACCCTAGAATGAATTTATGTATTGCATGACCACTAGTTCAGGAGCCCATTACCAACATCCCTAAACACAACCAAGTTATACCATATATCCCAATCTTGAAACTCTAATGAAACCATGATTGAATAATTTAGATAATTAAATAATAGGTTTGACTAAATGGAAGAGCGAATCGAGACCCTTGCAGAAAATTGATTGAACCACACTGAACCTGAATCACCTAGACCAAGTCTCCTTGGTCCAAGAGCCCATCATCATGATCTCACCCCTGAACATAACCCTGGATGCCCATACCAAGACTTTATGGATTTGAAGGAAAGAGTCTTTAGGAACATACAACTCGATGCACCTACATTTAATTGCAATCTTGACCCTAAGGTATATACTGATTGGAAAGAAGATACGAGTACTTTGAGTGGTATGAAATGTCTGAAGAGAGAAAGTTTAAGTTTGCTAAACTTAGTTAGTTGGCCAGGCTAGACTATATTGAAGGAATATTAAAAGGATAACTAGGCAAAGGGGAGACATACCCATAGCTAACTAGAGAGCCATGAAACTTAAGCTTAGGAAAAAGTATCTTTCCCTATCCTATCACCAGAGACTTTTAGATCAATGGCAAAGGCTAAGTCAGGAAAGCAAGACCGTATCTGAATACATAGCCAAATTTGATGAATATGTCATGAGGTATAGCATAAATGAATCTGAAGTTGTGACCCTATCTAGATTTAGGACTGAACTACTTGAGGACATTCAGAGAGAATTATTTTTAAGAGAAGTCCATGATCTTGAATAGGCTTATCAAATAGTTAGAGACTATGAGAGATTCCAAAGGGGACCCATAATCCATCGATCTGAATCCACTAGGAATGGATTCTAGTGCATCCAAGCCTATTCAAGAAACTAGGGTCTAGTCAAGTGCATCCAAGCCAACCTACTCCTAGCATCTCATTGACCCACAAGGAAGATAAGAGTAAGTTACCTGAAGTTCAGAGAAATCCTAATCCTAATGCTCCTTGTTTTAGATGTCATAAATTGGGACACTATGTTGGTTAATACCCAACTAGATCCCTACAGATAGGAAAACTAGAGGAAGAAGATCCTAAACTCACTAATGAGCATGAAGGAGAAGTATATGAAGCTGAAATACACTTAGTGGATGAATATGAAGGAGAGAAGAAAGTCATTGAGTCATCTGATTTATCAAGAGTTGTTAGATGTATCTTAACCCAAACCAAAGAACAAGAGGATTGGTGTAGGACCCATATCCTAAAGACATTTGTGAAGTTAAGGAAAAAGGTATGTAAGATCATCATAGATAGCGGGAGCTGTGTTAATGTCATCTCAACCAGTGCTGTCAAAACCCTAGGTTTATCTACGGTTCCCCATCCCAATCCTTATAAGGTATCCTGTATAGACTCAACTTTCATCCCCATTAAACTAAGATGCCAAGTCATGATCCAACTATAATCCTATCAAGAAAAGGTATGGTGTGATGTATTCCTATGGAAGTTCGTAGTATAATCTTAGTCGACCTTGGTTATATGATCATGATGTTATCCTGTATGGTCGATCCAATTCCTGCTCCTTTAACCACCATGAAAGAAGCTTGCGATAAACCCAACTCCATCTAAGGATCATATTAAGAGGAAATTTAGTAACCTAAAAGAGAAAAAATCAGGAT